>JAQIXJ010002542.1:0-15485 GCA_034700185.1 Phthiracarus laevigatus | reverse complement strand
TCGATGACATGTAAAATTTAACCATAAATTGTGAATCACATTCCGTAGTAATTAACTCATAATTGACTATAAATTGTCTGATTAGTTGATTGCATGCCTCATTCGCACAATTATATTCATTAATATCTGGTATATGTCTGTGAATTATTTCCATTTCGTTCATAGTTGTTATTTTTTGACTGAAACTTAAAGATTAGTTCTGATAAAAAATTTCTTCTTAATGTAACAAATTTTAATTTTATAATTAATTAATTTTATCAACAATTATTTTATTTCCACAACAATGCATATTTATAATGGCATCCTTTTGCTTCAATCCTTATTAGAAATCAAATATTATATTCACAACAATGTGTTAATCGTCGTTATATATTTTAAAATCCAAGCCTCTCGTTATAATTTTGGTAATAATATTGTATCTAAAGTAACCTAATACTTTAACCTTATATCCACTTGAACCCTGGCCTGAACCTATTCTCTAGTCTGAATCAACTGGTCTGAAAATGCAAGCTTTAACTTTTGATTATATAGTTTTCGAGTACAACATATTTCATTCTTTTAACGATATCAATCTCAATAATACAAAAAAAAATTTAAAAGCATTCACCTAAAAGTTGCAAATATGCTGCACCAAATGAAATACAAACAATTACTGGTATCGCTATAAATACAATGGCGTATAGTTTTAAATATGGTCTCAATTGTTCGTATAAACTGTTTCCAGAATCACTCATGTATTCCGATATTGTTATTGAAACAGGATATCGTTGTTTCTTTCGGAAAATTGGTCGGAATTTTTTAACAATATAAAGTAGATAAATCGAAAACATCAGTAAAATAATTTCTAAAAACGAGGAAAAAGAGGAAAAAATAATTGCTATTGAAATACTGAGCAATAGATTTCTCCAGTGATCGCCGGGACAATCTTCTTCGTGACCGTGACTGCCATACGGCATACAGTCCTCACTAATCTTAACACTATAATAAATTAGTGATCCGGTGTTAAGTGTTTTAACTATGAAATCGATGGCACCGGTATATGCGTACAATTTTAATAACCTGGCTTTAAGTTTATAACCGGATGCTAATCCGAATAGAGTGGACACAAACGATGTGAATAGTGGTAAGTAATTGTACCATTTGTATGCTCCAAAACACACACCAATCAGCGTCACCCAAAATGTCAAACTACTGACCACCAGAAGTGTGTGTTGCATACACACTGAACTACTGTCTAACTCTAAATAAGTTTTCTCGAACATTTTGTGAAAAATTGAAAACAGTTGTTTAAAAGTTGCGTTGTTAGTACTAAATTAGTTTACAAATTTACTAAATTTCTACAATGAAAACAATTTATGATTAGTTTTCAGATGAACAACTAACTCAATTCTCACTTAATTTCTATGCGCTATACGTTTGTGTCAAACTGAGATTAAATGATGTTATTTAATACAGTATTTTGGTACACTTTTAACAACATATTTAATAAAATATTTAGTTACCAGTTCTTTTTAAACGTATTTAAGAAATCAATATCAGTTAAACTTTCATTAGTAACTAGAAAGTTATTATATAATTTATCTTCCATTTATTATTTAACAATTTATTGATCACTATTTTAAATTAATATTGGGAAAATATTTAAAATTTTTCTTAATGTTTTTGACGCAAAAATAAGCAAAAAATAAAGTTTCTAAAATATCATTCGCACTTTAATAGTTAGATTCAAAGTTAGCTAAATATGTTTTTGCTTGTAATATGTTTATTATTATTAATTTTTATAGAAAAATAAAATGAAACATAATTATACAAATTCTTAAATGACATTTGCGCTAATTTTTATATTTCGTAATCAACTATAAAACTAGTTAGTAATTTTGATTCGACGAGAAACAATGGGAATGTATTTATATTACAACAGCTTATAAAATTTTTTAAAAGTTTAAAAATATGTTATAAAATTGTTGAGATAAACAGTTTCATTCGTAAAACTGCCAAACCAATAAAATGGTAAATTACCAGCAGTCGATTTATTTTCAACCGCTTTCATTCATTTCAAAAAGACATGGTTATCGGTAGGAATTCAATTATTTGGGGCTAAAAATTATCAAAATCTGCCGGAATTTTGAACGTTTCTATATATCCTTATTTTGTTTAAATTTGATTATATATTGATTTCAATTGAGATTTAGGTTCATGTTTTTTATTGTTTCATTATCTTTTTATTAATGGATTCAAAAAAAATTGTGAATACTTAAAATCGGAAAATTATTCATAAATAGACTTTATTTAGGGAATAATTCGCTAAAACTATAATTATTTTAAAATTCAGGAAATTTCAGAAAATAAAACTTAAATTAAAAATAATTTATTTATTATTAAGAAATAGGAAATAGGAAAGTAATAATAAAGTAATAAGAAATTTCCGAAATTTATCTCAATAAATAGTTTCGGGATATTCCCCAAAAAATGAATTTATAGCAATCGGTAAATAATTTATTGATTTATTTAGTTGTTAATGTTTTTTTCTTTACATTATACATATATATATGTTTGATACTGAAATAAACTAAAATTGTGAAAATTTATAAATAATTTTTAAATTATCAATAACTAGTTTCAGAGAATGTAAAACTCTCATCATTCATTATTAGAGAACCTGAAACAAAAACTGGAAAATACTCTACTTAAACTTCAATAAAACTTACAGAAAATGTAAATGACAACACCTAAAATTGTTTAAATAATTGGAAACACTAATTAGCGAGCTAATTGTTTAACATTTTAATTTTAATAGTGTAGTATCTTATCTCTCAGTATATCACTGTGAATCACCCTAAATTTAATTTACATTTGATAAACTCTATTGCTATAAATTTCAAGGTGAAAGTGTGTATCGGAAGCATAACCATATTAAGTGTGCTATCTTTCAAACTAACAAATTAATTAACCAAAAAAAATCTGTATTCTTGAAAAATACCTGTTTTGCAAGATTGGCGTTAACGCGTTTAAATGATGTCATCGCTTATAATTTAGCGATTCCTAGCATAACGATATCGATTTTTCTTGTGTTTTACTTTTTTTAGGGTTTATTTATTTCGTATTTTTACTGTTTATAAAATAGAAACTACTTTTATCATTAAAATCGACAAAATGACATTAAAACTATTAAGCGTTATAACAACGCTCGCTGTTTTATGGATTATTTGTGCCAACTGTAAGTCGTATGCTATAACGTAATTATATTTAAAAGTTTTAACGGACTCTAATTGATTTTATGCTAACAAAGCAAAAACTACTAAAACAACGGACGCAACATTTTGCAATGGTATTAATTGTACCGCATTTATCGACGAAGAACACGGCCACGCTTTTGCCCGATGCGAGTGCGAGAGTTGTCCGGAATTGAATTGCAATGAGAAAGACTGCTATTTGGTTTTAACCACTCCTGGCGCGTGTCCAACGTGTAAATGTCCCGATCGGGACAATCTACTATTCCAAGGCGTGCCCGCTTCGCATTAATATGCCATTCAAAATATTGTTGTCATCGCAAATGGAACAATTATATAATCAAATATTGTGTTGGCAAATATAACCCAACAATTAATTTTTTCTATGGTACAATAAAATTCTTTTTATACTATAATCAATTTATGCATAACAAGAGCTCTTCGCTACCGGTCACCATAAAAATATTAAATCGGCGGTCAAAACCGGTTTTATAAGAATATCAAAATACTGTAGTATATTCGCAAATTTTGTGACGATTTTTTATTTTAATTGAATGTGAGTTTTACTATGAAAAATTTAAATTATTTTTATTCTTAAATTTGCTAATATTTTTCGTACAATTGAAGTGACGCTTAAAAACATGTTTCATAAGCGATTATAAAATATAAATTTGATTATTCCGGTAATTATCCGTATTAAGGCCAAATTTACCGGTAAATTATTTTGTTAGCATCAGTGATTACCGGTCACCAACCGTTTTTTAGCTGTTAAAGAAGGGTTGCGCAACGTTGTCACAAGTTTAAAAATATGCGTAAATTCACAATCGCGTGAAAACATAAAATAGTAGAAATAACAATTCATATTCAATCAAATGATTTCTATAAATGAATAGAATGTTAATCATTTTAATGGCAATTTCCCAAAAAAAAACAATAGTTTTAATAAAATCCGGTAATGATTATTATCAAACGACATAAAATAACTATTAATACAAAGATCACAAAACCAATTTATAAAAAGATACTGTACATTGAAATATGGTTTTGATAGATATTACGGTACATATTAACGGTATTGATAGTTCATAAATAAATATATAACGGTAAGAATTACTTGTTTTAAATAAGGGAATCAAAGTGAATAAGCGGTTCATTTTTGTTTTGTCGACGATCACGAGAGTTATCCCTTCCACCCCTTCGCGATTTACCACCTCTGCCGGGGTTGGAGTGATGTTTACCCCTTCCAGCACTCGATTGCGAGCCACCAATCGCTCCTTGAACGCCACTCGTAATTTGCTCATCCGATGCCACCGCAGATTTTCCCATACATTGCGGTGCCATATGTCCCTCTTCACCGCATTTATAGCAGATTCTAATATATATTATAACAGATTAAATTATTATAATAAAAAACAGCGATTAATTATTGAGAAGAAACTGGAATCCGCTCATATAGTTTCTATTGTTAGAGCAATTAGTATATCAAATTAAATCATTGATTGACAGTTACATAAGATTACTAATTTTTGTTTGCAATCATAAATTAAGACAAAAGATTTTTAAAATAAAATTACATTATTTTGTGCTTTCGTAATATGGCCTCCAGTTTGAAAACTCTTGAACTCATCTGTTGAGCCTTTTTGTTCAACAATTCATTACTCGATCGCAATTCATTCACTATTTTCTTTAGATTTTGTTCGCAATTGTGATCATTGACATCGCCAACACTTTCTCCACAATTTTTACACTTATTATAATTGCATTCATCGATATGTTTGGCCAACGAGTCCAACGAAACCACTTTCGGACATCCATTGTCGCTGAACTCGCACTTTATCTTCAACTTTGCCAACAGATTCAGTACGATCTTCGACGAACCAATCAAATCATTACGATTTAACACCTTTCGATCGTTAGGGCACGTATTGTTTCGCTTAACCCAATCGGTGATACAAATGTTGCAAAACGTTTTACGGCAGCAATTCGTTTCAATTGGATCGCGAAATACGCCGAAACATATTCCACACATTAGTTCATCGAAGTCGCTATCAGTTAAGTCAACGAATCGTGACTTAGTGTAACCCGACATTATTTCGTTAAACAACAAAGATCTGAAGTAAACTATGATATGATAATAGTTAATATGGTGGTTAAAACTCGTATCGGATATTGAAACACCTGATTGTGTTATAATAGTTGCGTAGCGATCGCACATAATATTATGCACTGTTTACGTATAACTCGTTTTGTTGCTTTCACTATTAATAACCAATGCGTTCAACTGTCATAATATTAAGGGTCACTATCGCACCAATTAATAACTCGTTTACGGTTTAACATTAAATGTATTTTTAACGTTTTGGACTGAAAATAAAATATTTATTTACTTTTATTTTTATTAATTGTTTCAAATTTCTGCTAAAATAATTTATTGATATATTTTTATTTAGATTTTCAAATTTTTTCATGGACTCGGACTCATACATACGCGTGTGGGACACACTAATTGTTCAAAGTACAAGTATAACTCACATAAACGACTATTTAATCATTTTATAATGAGATGTTGATAAAAAATTACAGATATTATTTATATTTTATTTATTTTAATTATTTTCTTATTTTGGGTTAAAACGTTTTAATTTAAAAAAATATTATTTTTAATAAAAAACAATAATGAAAATTAGTAATGCGCCAACTTTGATTCAAATATTTTTTAAAAGAATAGTTATTTACATTAGTTTAGTGCAGGGTGTCCCAGAGGAGGGGGCTGGAGGAGTGTTACCCCCCCCCCAAGAATTCTCAAAAAGTTGACCCCCCTACCTAAAAAATGGAAAATGACATCTCTATGAGAGAAAATTTTTAGCTCACTTTCTTGAAAAGAGAGCGAGGTTATGGATTTGACCATGTCTGTCCGTCCGTCCGTCCCCGTCCGTCCGTGACGGTGTCCGCACTAGCTCGCCCATTAAAGTTAGCACGTATTTAATATTTGTTAATTTTGAAATTTTTGAATAATTTAGATTTAATATTAAAGCATATCTTAAATAACTTATTAGCTAAGATTAAACTATAAAAAGTGAGCTCTCTATGAATGTGTCGTTCTTGTTTCATATAGATATGTCATTTTTCATTTTTAGGTAGGGGCAACTTTTTGAGAAATCCTGGGGGTAACCCCCTCCACCCCCTGGGACACCTTGCTATGCAGTATTAATGTCCAAATTTGATTTATTTGTATTTGTTCCGTTTTATAAATAATAAATTGCCAAAGATGTTTTATAAATTATTTTTCGCAACTTATTTAGGGATACGCGCAAGTAGTTGCTAATGATTTACTAGATTTTAAAAAAAAGTTTGATGAACTTTACGAGTCGAAGTCACGTGGAATATTTAATGCATTAACTAATATGGCAAGTTTTATCTGCTATATTTTCCCGAAATTGATTAATTGATTATAGCTTTAATTATCATTGCTTTATAGGTTGGAAATATGTTTATTGCTGATGATAATGGTTTAGGAAGGAATGATCTTAAAACTAATAATGCCGTTCTTTTAGCATTTTACGAAGCCGTTCATTTAAATCGAAACTTTATTACACTTCTCACTAATGTAAGTTAGAGCCTCTAACTGCTTATATTTAAATAGCAGCTAACATTTTACTTATTTGTTTTTAATTTAATTTTCGTTCTTAAATACACATCATATCCGATCTAAAGTTTATTTATAACTCACCTTTAAATAAGGTTTTTTATTTTCAATTTAATTTATTTAAATTTTTTTCGGTTCGAAAGTCTCCAACAGATGTTTATCAAACCCATTTGGAAAATTCTGATACGGTTAATACCATAAATGAAGGTATTTATGAAAATCAAAGGTATCTTTTATTTTCTGACAAACTATTATTTTGTTTTAAGATGCATTAGAATTGATTCAAAATCCACCATCAAATCTTCTCGTGGCATTTTTAGAATTTTCTTCTATCGTTATGTTGCATACCAAAGGTTATTAATGTTTAAATAAATATTTTCCTAACTTTTTCGATTGATTACCAATCGATTACCTTTCGGTTTACCGATTATTAGATGAAGTGTTTCTCGAGACATCGCGATTATGTTTTATAATCTTAACGTGCATTACTGAAGATCATTGCGCGAACGCTATAATGCATGACATAAATATGGCATTTCAAGTTCAATTACATAGAATGGTAAGATTAAACTAGTTTGCAAAAATAAAACTAAATTGTATATATGTTTGTAACAAAGCCGATGAGACATCGAAAATTGTCTGATTCGCGAATCAAAGCATTGCGTTCATTATCATATTCAGTTATGGATTTAATGGTTGAGTTCATACTGACTCACATGAGAAAAAACCTATTGCTCGATCTTTATTTGCTATGCATTGGCGTCATTCATCGTTTGCTTTGCTATCAGAAGAAGTGTAAAATAAGAGTGGATTACGCGTGGAAAGAATTGTGGACCGCATTAATTGTATTATTAAAGTTTATTTTGAATAACGAAGCCGATCTTATTAAGAGGTGTAATATATTTGTATTGGCTCTCAATGTGGTCAATATTTTTAATTTGTTTATCACATTCGGCGATACATTTTTGCCATCACCGCAAACCTATGACGAGCTATACTACGAAATAATTCGCATGCATTCGGTTTTTGAGCAGTTATATTCGATGAGTAAGAATTTTTTGATAATAGTTACAGTATATAACAATTACGACATTTTGTTTTATTTTTAGCGTTACGACACGTGTCCAGTGAAGGCGGAAACTACAAAGATATGGCGTCAAAGTTATCTAATTCTTTAGTAAATATTAAAGCAATAATTAATCATTTTAACGTGAAAATCGAGTCGTGGTCATCAATCAATCAAATTTGTTCGTTAACTGAGGAACAAGTTCTAGAAATAGTGCGTAATAACTATGACTCGTTAACATTGAAATTACACGACAATCTCGATCAATACGATCATTACGACCCTCTCAAGACTAATGAAGCATCATTTTTATCCAATTTACTCGTTTTTGTAATAAAGAACTATAGAAAAACATCGGATACAACGCTAAGCATTGATGAGCAACACTTGTTGATGCAAGAATTACAGTTGCAATCAAATTTTTCGGTGGCTAATGAGGAGAATGTTTGCGAATAAATCCATTCATCCGTTCTTTAATTGATTAAATCATAAGTCAAGTGATTACGTGTTTTAAATATTGCTATTAAAATTTATGCGAAATATCATTTAAAATAAGTAATTTAATTTCAGTTAATTCACTATTTTTGTCGATGTTATTTATTATCTTCTATTAAAAAATAAGATGATTCTGTTCTAAGCTTACATTTTTAATTATTATTTGCTCGTTTTTGTGTTAAGGATTAATTAATTAACTCGTATAACTTAGGTTTTTACTAACTATCTATTATTGCATATACAGTATATCGTTTTTATTTTTTGTTCATAAATTTTGCACTGATTTCGAAATTAAAAGTATTGACCAAGTGATGTAAATTGTGAAATGAATATAAACAATGTGATCTCTATTTTCATTTACAGTATTTTAATTATTTTTTAATATTAAAATTTTTTATAAAATCTATTATTATCTATAAAATAATGATCTCATCTCAGGTACAAATATAATTGTACTGTAAATAGTATTATAAATATAAATCAAATCACTGATTAAATATATTAAATACAATGTAAAATTATACAAAAAACTTATTGTTGTGCTAAACTCAATATCAAAATGAGTAATATAATAATTTAAAATTAATTCAACTAATTCAATGATTGCTATGAACTATAATGAGGCGAAATGACAATATTAACCATATGTACATATAATTTTGCAAAATATAAAATGCTTCGTTTCAAAACCACAACAACTTTGCGTAAAAACGAGTTGACGATTGTTTAATATCCAACATTAAAATCCAATATTAAAATTTTAAAAATGACATTTTTGGTATAAATGGTATAAACTATTAAGTGTTCATTAATTTCCATATCCAAAACATGACGTAAATATAGTTACCGATAATTTTAAGACCAGCTTTATAAAAAGAATTAAGACATTAAAATTGTGATTTATATAAAAAGTGATTGAATTCTCACCTTAAAATCATTTAGTTTCCATCAACAATGAATAAACTTTGAAAAACGTAATTTGGACGAAATAGAAAATTTCTTTTTTATAAAAAATTATTGCAAAATTACATCATTTATATTTTTATTAATGAATATTTTACTTACAATTAAAACAATCGATTATCTTCTCTATTGAAGGATTATATAGAAAGATCATATCACATCATTATTAACTTTAAAAGTAAAACAAACGTCTTTCATTAAATTCTAAAATACTCAATACATTATTTGTAAAAATAGCTTAATAATAATAATAATACGGTAGCCTTAATTAAATATAGCTTATGATAGTATATAAGTGTATCATTTCTCAAGTCTTATGCAATTTGTTGGCAAAGGTTAACAGACAATTTTAAGTACTAAAAAAATGATCATTTAGATTACCTTTCAAAAAAATCGATTCATTGATGAGTGAATTTAGTGAATTAGGAAAAAATAATTTTTTTATGATTAAATGTGCGCACAATGATTACATAAATCATTAAAGTTCAGCGCTAACTAAATAAAATTCCAAAAAATCAAAGTTAAAAACATTTTTAATGATCTCGAGGCATGTGTGTTAAGACTACGTACCAATGCATGAATGAAAATGAAGAGCCATTATGATAATGAAATGAGAAAGCATTGCAAATGGCGGCAAACGAGTCTTAAACCACGAGTCAGAAAAATGTGAGACGCGTTTACAAATGATAACATTCTTCACTCTGAAAGGAGAAGCAGTTTACAAAATAACTGTTATTATAAGGCACACAAATACAACCTGAATATTAAATTGATTTGTGTGATGATATCGTTCTTAATTACAAGTAGACTTTTTTTTGTCTTTCGTTTTAAAACTTTTTTGGCTAAGGTTTATATACATGCAAACCTCTGCCACTTTTAAAATGCATAAGATTTTTACAATAAATATAATAATATTAAATAATTAGTTAAGTTTAAAAGAAATGATAATAATTATTAAATCGACTCTTGATTTCACTTTTTTATGGATCGTTCTTTTTAAAACAATTTTTTATCTTTTTTTTGGTGGCGAAATATCGTCATTTTTTTACTTTTTTTTTGGTTACCGTTTATTCTTAACACTTAGCAAAAGATATAGTTCACTGATGAATAAATTCCCATTTTTTTTTGTTTAATTCGCTCATTTTTTCTTCATTTTTAGCAATTTGTTTGATGCTTCGCTACAACTGCCGCACAATTCCAGTGTAAACGAATTATTATTTTTAATGTGAAAACAAATGCCCGGATTTTCCATTTTCGACGCAATTCTATGCGATTTTCTAGTACTGCATTCAACCGCGTAATTATTGTGAGTTTTCATATCCTCGGCGTTATTAATCGAATTCGCGCTTTTGTCTTCGTCTTTGATGGCAAACGAAGTGCCCATCATTTTAAGATCAGGATTAGTAGCGCCATGTTTAATGATTGAGTTAATAGCGGGCATATTGAGCACAATCGCATTCAAATATTTGTTGTCATGTTTTAATTTTTCATTTTCATCGGTCTTTGATTTCAAAGCGGATTTTAACGCAGCATTTTCTCTACGCAACTCATCCCTTTCCTTCTCCGTCTCCTTAACGTATTGTTTCTTCTTTTCGCGATTTTCTCGCGCAGCGATAGCATTACGAGACATGCATTTCGATTTGTTCGCATTCTTCTTGCCCTTACACTTAGCTTTGTTTGCTCCCTTATAGCTGGCCTCGTCGTCGTCGTCCTCCTCACTGCTATCGTTGTCCTCTTCATAGTTGAAAGATACGGTTCTCTTTCTTTTAGCGCTATTAGGGGTTGACTCAACATAGTTTGTATAATTGTCGGTATTGTATGCTGTTTGTCCATCAGTGGCGTAATTATTGTCAACAATAACAGTGTTATCAGTGATAACATTATTATCCCCGGTATAAACATTAATGTCATCCAACTCATTCATACCTGCGTCGTCGTTATAAGTGGTATAAGGCGTGGGAGCGTTAGCGATGTCGATGTCGTCCAAATTGAAATCACTTAAGTGCTCCATATCCCAGTTTTGGATTAACTCGCAAATATCATTATCCATTCTTTTAGTTAGAACCGAACTCTTTTTGTTACGATTGATTCCGTAAGAGTGATCCCAAACAGTGGCCAACGTATCGAGGTTTGACCAATTGAGTGGCGATGAGTCGCTATCACGCGAATCACTCTCACTGATACTGGATTTATAATTATAATTATTAAATGATAGCATCTTTAATATGTTTTATCACACTCTAAATCCGATTACCTACTTTTTAATATATCGTTTTCAATGTCAATATTACTGTTTCTATGCTTTGATTTATTTACTACACTAATTCTAGGAATCAAATTACTAGAATAGACGTGTGTCTCCTTTACACCGTTTTTCAATCACTAAAACGAAACGAAAACGTTTTCAAGCTTTTATAGTGCGATGCGTATATTAAGTGATGGTTACAAACTTTTACAGTTAGTACGTTTGCATTTAGTACCATAATATATACCCCATAATGCATAATCTATAGCAATGTAAACGTATTATTTAAGACGATTTATATGTATGCGATTGCACACGAGTTGTGAAACCGCCAAACTCTAACACGCATGACATTTGATGAGAGAATGCCTTATATTTATTTACTCGCTTATTTGATTTAAATGTCTGGTAGATTATTGGATGTATTTTAATAGGTTTAATCATTAATTTTTAATTCATTTAAAAATGAATTGATGCCAAAAATTATTATAACGCGTTAGAATTAAATTGATTTGTTTGAATTAAATAGTTTGATAAAATCGTATGTTTTATTCAAAGATCGCATACACTTTTTAAACTTTAGTTGCAATGTTTTATGATTAAGATGTTTTTATTTGTGATGAAATGTGTATTACATAAACTACATACACATAATACTAGTATATATATATATATTGATATATATTGTATGTATGTATACCTGTTACGATTATATAATATTAGCGAAACATTAAATAACGATATAAAATATAATTATACGGCTTTTCACTTAATATGGTGTTTATAGAAATATATATATACTTAATAAACGTTACGTCACACCAAATATTTGATTTATAATGATTTGATTAGCGTTAATAATCAAATTATAGATTGTTTTGTTCGTTCACATATAGATAGAGAAGAAAAATTCAGGATTAAAAACGGAGTAAAATCAGGAAGGAAAAAGGAAAAAAGTTTAAAAATAAGGATTATTCAAGAAAATAAAGTAAATCTTGTATAAAAAAGTTGTATTAGATCGAAAAACTAATGTTTTTTCCTTTAAAATAAATTCAGTATTATTATAGATTTTCAGAAGAATTATATATTTGATTAGTTTTTGAATTATTAAAACGGGTAAAGTTAAAATTAGCGAATATCACAATAATTGTTTATTTTAATGTTTAGATAATTAACATAATACTGATAGCGTATTCATAATAAAAGTATCTTAGTATTAATATTTAAAACAAGTGTTATGTTTACGTGTTGATTGCTAGACACCACACTTGCCATACCTTCACAATTAGACATTAACAATAGATTCTTATGTCTCAATTAATTGGTCTATTTAGCGCATAATAATCACTCATCAGCATTATATATAGTAAATTATGTAACGGACTAGTGATTGAAAATTTAGCTACATTAACGTGGAACGTTAGTGGAATGAAAAAAATTGTATTCACCATTAGTGGAACGTTAACCAATTTTTTGTTTCCGTTAATGGAAAGTTAGTGAGTTTTTAGTTAGATTTTCAAAATTATTTTTAATAAGTATTATCAGATAATTTTTTAAAATATTTTACAAATTGAAATTACTCTTTATAATTAACAAATTATCTACATTTTCCGCAGATAATCTGCATCTTATTTTCATAAATAAAATCGGTTTTTGGATTTTTTTTTATAAAAATATTATTTTAATTTTACTTAATGCCTCAAATATTGCATTATTTTTAAGCAAATTGCTTATATAAATTATAGTGAATAAAAGTTTGAAATTTGAGATGATCGAAACTATTTTAGATTATTATTATGTGAATCGTTAATGAGTGAAACGTTAATGGTACCGGAAAAAGGTACCGGTAATGGAACGTTAATGCTAGTGATGATGGTTTAGAGCCTCTGGAACCTGAGTCTGAACCTCAGGGTCTGAGCCGGGCTCTGGTTCTTAATTTTGGAAGAGGTTCGGGTTCGAGGTTCTTACTTTTTGGAGCCCGGACCTGAGGTTCGAAGCTCATGTTCTGCTTACGCGAGCCTGGAGCCTATGGAGAGATGCTACAGTGTTTTTCTCTCTATTCCTGTTATTCCAGTATTACGCCATTGAGAATGCATTGCATTGCGTAATGAGCATTAACACGAATAACGCAGTCGCGTATGAAATTCGTAGTATACTATGTACTGAAGAATTCGCGATACAGTCGCGTAGACTGGAATAGACAGAAAATCTATGGCTATAACTAGGAATAGAGATTTCCGGGACTTAAAACTGGTCAAAGCGGTCGGTAACCGGGAACAAAAATTTACCAAAAGCGGGAATGTGATTCGGGAACTAAAATTTATTTTTATTGCGATCGAAACAAAAATTTACAAAAAAAGCTAAACTGAATATTATCAAACATTTTTAAAATATATTTTTACTTATTGCTAACGTAAGAATTATTTAAAAAACTAAGATAAACTTAAAGTTATATCTTAAGTAAAAGTTAAATATTAGAAATGTGATAGTTTTAAAATCACTATAATTCCAAAAATATAAAAATTAACGCTTTATTTTCATACTTTAGATCAATATAGTAACTCTTAGTGTTAAGGTAAGGATTTGTTCTATATTTAGAAATTACTCGTTAAATATAGTGAAAAGGTTAAATTTTTTTGAAATAATATTCAAATCCGGGACTTTTTTCCAAAACGAGCAAAACCTGTAAAAATCGGGAAAATAAAACTGCTATTAATTAAATTGTTATATTTTATCGAAATTAATATATAAATCTCCCGATAATGTGATCAAAGGAAAAAACCGGGATTTACCAGGAAATCTCTATCCCTAGCTATAACTTTCAAAACTAACAATAAGTAACATTTCTAACGAATATTTTACAATTTAATATCACTCATTTTCGTAAAACTTGAATTTTTACAATTATTTGCGAAATAAAAATTACATTGATAATCAAATATACCACATTAAACTAAAAACGTAAAGTAAAATGTCATTTGATATTGCCGTAAACATTTTTTTATTACTCTTCTGTGGTGCAATATATAAGGGGGGCTCAGGCTCCAGGTAAGAGGCTCAGGTTCTGGCTCAGGCTCTAATAATATTTGAGGCTCGAGGTTCAGGTTCTTATAGGGAGGCTCAGGTTTAGGCTTAGGCTCAGGTTCCAGCCGGAGCCTCTGGAACCCGAGCCTCATCATCACTAGTTAATACTTTTTTGGGACCGGTAACGGAACGTTAATGGATTCGAAAATTTAAAAATTTTAATTCACTAATACGCATACTGCTAGTAAATATACAGTATATATATGTGATATAGAGATGCACATTTTAACCGGTAACTTTTGACTTACCTGGTTAACCAGTTAAGTTAAGAGTTAAAGTTAATGATTTTGATGTGAGTTAAAGTTAAAGTTAAAATTTTTTTTAACTCAACGGGTTAATAAAAAATTACGAGTTAACCGGTTAACTCGAAATCAGGTATATTTTATTGAATTTAATTTATTATTCACAATAAAAATATATATATTACAAGTAAATTATTGTGATACAAGTATTGTATATATGAGTAAAATAAATATACACTCATTTTTAAATTATGGTCTAACAATAATGATTGTGATTGTTGTGCAAAACCAATAAATTCATTAATCTTTACATTAGAATATTTTTACAATAAAAATGAGTGATTCTATACTTTTAAGTGATGAGAGTGATTCAGAATTATGTGTTTTAAATGAAAAATCATTTAATAAATACCAAAGAATTTGCTTGAGTTAAATTATTGAGTTAACTCGAGTTAAATTTTTCTTAACCGGTCAAAGTTAAAGTTAAAAAATTTTCAGGAGTTAAGGTTAAGAG
>JAQIXJ010002541.1:0-15488 GCA_034700185.1 Phthiracarus laevigatus | reverse complement strand
TAATTTTCGACACTTACTCCGAAATTAAAAGCTTAAAATATTCAATTTTAAGCGACCCATATCTTGGAAAATATAACATAAACCAAAAATACGTTTCACAAATATTCCAATTCGTATGTTACGCCATTTTCGTTAGTGTAATAACAATTCACGCATTCATTATGATTTGCAATTTCATTACGATCAGCGATCGTAAATTTCGATTCGTTTTAGTATTTTCCTGCGTTGTAGACTGCATTGGGCTATACTACCAATTTTATTCAATATTGATGATAATACTTCTAGTATTTTCGGTGCTATCGTATATCAAATATAATTTTCGACA
This sequence comes from Phthiracarus laevigatus, assembly GCA_034700185.1. Classification (NCBI taxonomy): domain Eukaryota; kingdom Metazoa; phylum Arthropoda; class Arachnida; order Sarcoptiformes; family Phthiracaridae; genus Phthiracarus; species Phthiracarus laevigatus. The sequence goes on along the minus strand of JAQIXJ010002541.1, from coordinate 15,163 downwards.
ACTGAATGATAGATTCCGGGCAATTCTTTTAGGTTAGTATCAATCGGGTTAATAAACAACGCAGAAATAAAATTACGTCTTCCCTTAGTTAATAAAACAATCTCATTCTTGTTGGACACGATCGGCGATCATATTAAATATTGTTTAGTTATCGAAGCGTTCGATAAACTAATTCGACTTAAACTATTCATTTATTACTATTTCATGATATTTATATTCAGCGCATTAGTGGCACTGCTATTCAATTACAAAGCAATTAATCCACTCTATTACGCGGTGCTTAATGTATCCGCCGTTTCGCTAACTTTGCTCATCGTTTCGATCAACTCAATGATATCGTCGGTGTCAACGGCGGCCCACTCGTCTTACAAAATCTTGAACGAAATTTTTGTTCGAAAACAATTCGACCACAACGTCAAAACTAAATTGAAAATCGAATTATCGCTACAAAGGTTGTCGTCGACAACGATCGGATTCACGTGCTATAATACGCTGATTTTCGCTAATTTCGAAATTGTATTATTTTACGCGAAATACGTGCTATTTTTTATCCTTTTGCTCCAATATATAGCTTAGACGTAAGGAATCCGTAGGCTAAGCGGACAATCTTACCGCCATTTAAAACAAACAATTGGATCGATTTTTAATCGGGAAACGAAATAAACATTGACTTTCATTTGACTTAACAAAGTGCACGGATTTGGTTGTTTGTAATAAAAAATTGACTTTTTATTGAATCAGTATATAATTTATATATATTTGTTTATTCATATTACAACAAATCAGTCGTTCGTATCAAATAATAAGCAAATAGTATTTGGAGAGGTTATGCGTTAGAAATCGAGTTTGCGTTTGTTTTTTGTTTGTTGTTTGTTTCGTCTATTATTTATCTCATTATTGTATGCGTTTGTGTATACATTGGATTCGCTTGTAAATATTCGATGTTTGTTTTTTGTTGTTATTAATATATTACAAAGTAATCGTTTTTTTTGTTTGAATTTTAAACTTATTGCAATATTGTTCTTACATTTGATTTGAGCTTTCTTCTCAATAAAAAATAATTGGGTTCACAAATTTGCAATAAAAACGTTTCGTTTTAATTAGAAAAATTTTAAACATTAATTAATAAACAACAAATGAGAAAAATTAATTTTAATTTTTAAGCAACAAAAAATGCGGCAAAATTTAATTTTATTCGTAAATAACGTTGAGATGAAACTTGATTTTTTAAAATCTTCACGTTTATTACACGGACGAGTTTTCTTAATTTTTGCCCAAACGTTTTGCATCTCAAATAAAGTCATCGGAAAATTAAAATGATTATAATAAAACAGGGGAATTCGACGCTTTGAATCGAGAGAAATCGTTAACTTGTTTTCATAAAAAAAATTAATTGTTGCGCGAGAATAGCAGCATAAAATTAATAATCTTTGGTGCACAAAACAAAATAAAAATTAAAAATAAAATATTATTTCAAAATATTGTCACGTAATTGTTAGAAGTGGTTATTATTGGATGATTTGAAGCTATATTATTGTTTGTTTTTCAAGCTCTTAACAAAATTGTACCATAAAGTTATACGATATAAAAAGTCCACACACACAGTCTTAATATATACAGTCATTTATTTGATTTGATTAATTAATTTCCTCTTCGCAGAGTACTTCGCCATCTCTCTGGTCTAATAGCTCGGCGTTACCATAAGAGACTTATACCGATAATTAACATCTCAGTGATAGCCAAACGGCACAACAACGGTATAAAAAATAACTTCCAAGTTGTTGCTGCGTTGCCGTTGTTATGCGCGAAACATAAGAAACAGTTGCTTGTTTTGTTTCTGCTCTCATATTTCCGTTTCGCTACTCCAAAGACGATCCTCGTTTCGCGTTTTCCCACTTCTCTTATATATTTCGCTTCATTGATCCCTCAATTGGGATTCAGTTTGACGCATCATTTTTATGTAATGTCTGTCTTCTCACAGTTGACTAGTCGTTAATGAAAAATAATTACAAGTGTACCGTAATTTACTTTATGTAATCCTGTTTTTTTTGCTCGGGCGTAGTACTAGTATCCGCTACACTACTCTCTCTCTCTATTTCGCAGTGATAGCGATTAACTGTAAACGTTGTAATTATTTTTGTTCCTCTCTCGCTCTCCTCTTCTAGCGAATCAAATGTAATTTTTTGATGTGTGTATTAATGAATGTATGCCACGAATCAATGGGTTCTTCTTATTTCTTCGTCTCTCGCTCTCTCCGTTTCGATTACGGTTTTTTTCTCTATAAATTGAGTAATGGTCCCCAAAGAGTAACACAAAAAAATTATCAATTTAAAATCCGCTGCATAATTAAACAGCGGAATAATGATAATAATAATCAAATTACTGTTAGAAGAAATGGGTAAAAAAGTATAATTAAATTTCCATAAAAAGCAATTAATTATTATTTTTCTCTTAAATTATTTAAGCTGTGTTTTGGTTTGTTTTTCCTTTCTTGATTGCATTTTTGTACATCGCATGTAAACACCATTTCTATCTATCTCTCTCCCACTTTCACACCTATATATATGTTCTTCAAGATCACAAGTTTAAGATTTGCACAAAACGATTAATTAGGCGTTAATTTTTGTTCCTCTTTGCTTCTCTAAATTAGATTTTTATTTTTCTTCAGTCTTATGATTCATTAATTTTATTTATTCATTGATGTGCGCGCACACACACAGAAGTGTAAGTAAAAAACGGCAATCTTTCATTAGTCAATCTTCTTCTCTACTGAAATTTTTACCAAAAACTTTGTTTTGTAATAACGTGGTAAAACATTTGGTGGGAGTTTCTGAAACATCGTTTCTTCTCAATCGTTTTTTTGTGATTATTACTTGAAAAAAAATTCATAGTCCTTTTCTCAAATACAAAATTTTTCGTCCTAATTCTCTCAATCTTTTGTGTTTTTTTTCTTTTAATCATAATAAATATACCAATTTTTTTTAAATATATATATATAATACACACAATAATATTTTTAATTTATATAATTGATTAGTTGGGGGGATAATAATAATTCTTATAGTTGTTATAAAGTCAATATTAGTCTTACAATTACGACGATGTTTGCCGCGCGCACGCACAACAATACACACGCACTTAAGATGTCTTAGACAATAGCTTCCGAAAGTAGTTTTCACATATACGCTTTAAGGCACTAATTATTATTATTATTAGATTAAGTATAACTGTTGCTGTATTCATGTTCTTCTTATCAAAATGAATTATCGTCGTATCGAAATAATATATGGTTATTCTTTCGGGATTGATTCAATCTTATGTCTAAACTTTTTTTTTAAAAAAAAACTTTTATTTTATAATTATTGTAAGATTTAAAAAACAGCGATACACAAAAAAGTTTCCGTATAAAAGTTTGTTTCTCCGTTTATCTATTTGTTTTCTTTTATCTATTTTCATATTTGGTTTATCAATGATCACACAATCACGCCATTACTGTCGTATATATATATATATATGTATGCATTTGATTTTCTAGTTCAATATATATCAATATTAATTTGTTTAATTACGAGATCATCAGTCATGATATATAAGAAATCGAAAAAATAAAATCACCACCAATTCATTAATAACAATTTCAGTTATTAATTTTTCAAAATTGACCACAAAACTGATTATTTTTCTTCTGAAAATAACTTTTGTTGCGAATGAATTTTTTTTTGTTTTATAACAACATCAAAACGTTTTTATTTACTATTAATATTTTCAATTTTCTTCTTTGATTTGTAAAAATTCTCTTCTCTTCTTTTTTATTAATATAATTGGATTATTTTATTTAATATTTTAATATTTTAAAAAATCTTTTCATTTAAATTATGAACACACAAGTACACGCGCACGCACGCACACCACTAAACTAGATGACCGATCGGTGTGATTGACTCTTCGCTGATCATCGGCAAAAATGTTGACATATTGTTGTTGCCAATACTTCTTAGAGGTGGCAGCGGCGGCACTGCCATTGTCGGCGATAACAGTAGCTGCGATTGCGGCGACTGTTGTGTAACGTAATTACCGCGAGGTGAGTGGTGCTGCTGCGTTCACCGAATACAACACATATTATAATATTATTCATTTAATTGGTATAAAATTTATAAATATATAGACCACGTATTAGTTTTAATTTTAGTCTATTTTTTCACTACTATTTTTTATTGTGTTTCTCTCATTTACTAAGTGTATCACTCTCTCACCCCCTATCTCTACTGCTATTTCTTTGCTTATCTAGAAATTAATTATCCTCTAATGATCATTGATTTTAACTTAGGCTCCCTGTATTTCTAGCTCTTTTTTTCTGTTTCTAATGCCCTGGTGTTGTTGTTGCTGATGCTACTTCTGCCGATTCTTTCATTCTCTGTTTGTGCAACTTATATGCTTAATCTAAATTTTTTTTCTTTCTAGTAAATTACTAAATAATTAGAGTATTAAAAGTTTTGCCGTTCCCTACACATATAGAAGTACACTTTCGAATACAATTTTTATGCGTTCGAAGAGAAATCATCTTCTAATTTCGCTTTCTCTAGTAGTAAAACAGTGCGTAAAGTGCATGTCCTTTAATAACCGTATAATAAAAAAGCGTTTATTGTTGTTTTCTCTCTCCTCTTTGCGACTAACGAATTAATTCTAATTATAATATTATCGGCTACTAATGGCCACTACTTTACTAATAGGAGAGGAAAAAAACGAAAATAAAACACAATAAAAACCCCGAAATCTATAAAACTCTTCAAAACGAAATAAAGTGAGAATGAAATCGAAAAACGAAAAATAATCAGTTAAATGGCGACAACACGTACCGAATGCTGCGATACGGTTTCTAACAAATGATGATCACCGCCAGCGCTGCCTAAATAACTGACATGATTGGATGGAGATAAGCTAACGCTTAGTTGATGCATCGACGGCACCGGCGATGGCGTTACGCTACTGTCCGCTAATTGCTGATTGTACGCGTTCTTCCTTAACGCCGACACGTAATCGTCGCTCTGGCGATCGATATAGTACGCGTTCGTTGTCACATCTGGTCCGATTGGGTTCACTGTTTTGCAACACAATAGAGTGAAGAATATTTCAGTTTTTAGTCAATCTCTTTATATACCGTACATATTTTTAGGGCTCTTTATTTCAAAAAGGGGTTAATGTAGCGCTTAATGTAAATTTATATTTACTGTATCAGCAGAGGAATATGATATAAATATATTCTATTGATAAAAATATTTTTAATATCTGTTATTATATGAATATGCACAAAGTTTTAATATTATGTGTGTGTGTGTGCAGTAATTTATGCGTTCGCTAGTATTAATTAAAATGTGATTTTACGCCAGAAGTGAGTGTAAGTATGTGTGTGTGCACTGATTATATTTAGATTTTCTATGTGACGTTTATATCATAAAATGGTGTGTGTGTGTATTATTATTTGAGGAAAAGTTATCGGAAGAGTGAAACAGAGTTTTCTGTGTGTTTAGTTAAGAGAGTTTATTAGAAGTTCGTTTTTTTTTGTCTAAAATTTGCTTTTTAGCCGTTAGTTAATGAAAAATTGTTTAGCGATAATAATAATAATAATAATAATAATAGGGTTGAAACTATAATGAAGTTTGAAACTTTGTGATAAAAATTGATAACATTTTACTTAATCACTCGCTACGCTAATGTCAATTAATTAGGAGAGAGAAAAAGTTTTGTAAAATTGAAGCTAAATTTAACTGCGTTTTTGTGCGTATAGTTTTTTGTGTGGCTGAAACAGGCAATACAAAACTTAACATTCAAGAAAAGAGGATCGAAATTTTCACACAAACGGGAATAAAATAACACACTCTTTTTTCGAGGATATTTTAAAAGTCAATTCTAAAACCGAACATTTTTTACCGAGAAAACCAAAAATTAGAAACTATTAATTAACTAAAATAAAATACGAAACTATAACTATAGAATATAATAATAAAAATATAATAATAAAACAATAATTCATACCGAGATTAGTGTAACGACTCGGCGGATAATGCTGCGATGGTGCGATCGCATCATCGATCAAATAAGTGCTAATTCCGTGATGATGCGTTGTCACAACCCCTGATGGCGATATTTCCTGTCATTCGGAAAGAAAAAAACAATTCGCACGTTTAGTGACAGTAAATGAGACAACAATAAATATATAAGAGAGAGCGAGAGAAGAGAAACTTTTTCCAATCGACAGTATAAGCAAAAATTGATTTCCATTATAACAATAATAATAACAAAAATTACATAGAAAATAATTAATCGAAGATAAGATAGATCGAGCGATTGTCAATACGTATAAGTGATATATAACTAAAGATCTACGAAGCTATAGGAAAATAATTTATTATAAACAATAATAATAATAAAAAATAAAGTATTGAAAGCGCGGCTTTAGTCCTAAAAGAAAACAGATCAAAAGATAGGTAAGAAAGAGGAGATGAGAGAGAGAGGGAGAGAGAGAACGTCCAATGAACTCCTCTATTGTTTCGTCAACCGCTTTCAATCAATTGTTATCTAATCTACGCATCGGTGAAAAGAAGAACAAAAAAGTACTACGCGATCGAAAAAAATGACTAATTAAATACATATATCTATTATCTGACATAACACAAATCAATAGGCGACAATAGAAAAAAAATCCAAATTATCAATCAAAACCGAAAAAACATTAGTAGAGATAACAACAACAACAAAAAACGTCTGTTGGCTTACCATTTCGTAATCAGTATGTCCAGAATAGGCACCTTGACTCTTATTCTCGTCCTCATCGCTGAGCGATGTCTCGGTGACACCCTTGTTATAGCTGGCGCTGTTCGAGCCCTGATACATCTCGATCGTGGTCTTTGAACTGGCGGTCGTTTTCGTGTCGGTTCCGCCAGAGTAATCGCTCTCTATTTTCGACGAAAAAAGTAGTGAACAAAGAGTTAGAAGAATATATACTCGACACAAAAAGAATTTTATGTGAAACCAAAAACTAAAAGAACTCTCCCTTTTTGCATCAATTCTATACTATTTTCCTTTTGATATCTAGTGATTTATTTTTTGTTTTTTGATTGTTTCATTCCATTTATGATATTTTCATGTTTTTATTTTCCTTCTCTCTCTATATTGTAATCTCTACCATGTTATTGTGCGTTTGTTTGTTTTGTATTCAATATACTATATACATTTTTTTCTATTAGCTTTCCACATCAATAATGTGGAAGAATATTCTCTTACGATTAAACTTTTTTTTCCGCCGATAATACCCTTTTGCCATTTCGCTATTGTTCGGGCGGAAAACTTTTATACAAGTATGCTGCGCTTTGAAACAACTAGTATTAATCAAAACCGCACAATGAATCGCTGTCTACCAGTAAGAAAGTATATACGAGTTTTACGGTAGAATCGTTGTGGAAATTAGAACACGCGTTAAACAATTACTGGGGCGCTCTGAGTGGGAAAACTATTTGTGTTTTAAATATTCGGAGGGAGAGAGAATGGAATTTAATTCGAATTTTTAAAACAAAAAAAAAACGCGAAACGTTTCGACTTATTACACGCACAAGTATTAGCAACCAACAAAAAAATTTTAAAATATTTTCATCGTTTTTCTCTATCGTACGGAAGATTCGAAGAATTTCAAATGTCTATCCCTTTCTAGCCCTCGCTGTCGCTCTCATTGGCATGTGTTTGAGCGAATACTTATAAGTAACACAAAAAAAATATAATTCAGAGAAGCAGCGGAATCAAAATAATAGGAGTAAAACCAAAGTAATGAAAAAAAAAAGTTTTAAAAAACGAGAAAAAAGAGAACACATTTTTTACTTACTGCGGCATAATTTGCATAAACGTTCCAAAACTATTTTTATTTTATTTCAGGTTTTTTTGTTCCGTTTGGTTTAATGGTTTTTTTTCGCATTCGATTTTTTGAAGATTTTAATGGCGAACAGAAGAGCGAAGTGAAAAATAAGCGAAGAGAGAAGCGCAGCCATAATAAGTGGAAGAACGAGCGAAGAGTAGCAGAATTTGCATGAAAATGAAAATAATAGGATAAGAGTGTGAGAGAAATATATATATATACAGAATAAGTTATATTATATTAAAGTAATTTTTTCCGTTGCATTCATTTCCCTATTTCTTTAAATACAATTTATATATTAGTTTAATGCGTTTGGAGAGCGAAATGAATACCCAGTATTAGGGAAACGTAGAGAGTGTATGTGCTCTTAAATTGAATTTCCAATGTTATAATACCGTTACGCGAGTGTGAAATAGTAGAAGAAAATTGATTACATTAAGGGTTTCTTTCGTTTGTGTACGGGAAAAGAAAAAAATAGCGCCAGTATTTGTTATGGAGTAGGAGGTGGTTATTATTATATGGTGTGTGTGATGCGATGAAAATTTGGCGTTAAATTAATGAAAATTATGAGTAATTTATTTCGTTTCGCTCGTTTCTAGCGTAGAAAATGTTTCGAGAGATCATTTCAAGGGAGAATATAAATAATAAATAGGCGAACGAGAGGGATAGGGAGAGAGTGGAGCAAAAAAAATCACTGATGCAAGCAAACTATTTCAATTTAAATACATTCATCGCGAAAATTAATAAATGGATTTTTGACTCACTATCTTCGCTCGTTCTTTCAGCAACCACAAAAAAAATCGGAAAGCAAAGAAGTGAATCTCATTTATCTAGTTTAGATAGAGCATAACCCGTATATTCATTTGTGGTGCCTATACTCTAATACTGGTGTTAATGATTCTTAATGCAACAGACAACGTGCATAATACACCGGTGATAATAAACCGCGAACGAGCGATAAGTTACACTCCGCTGACATTCCCTTTTCAAACAACAACAACGCACACCCAAATCATCGTAAAATTAATAATAAATAAACTTTTATATGACTATATGAATAATATACTACAGCGTTTCATAGCATACCTTCTTCGTAACGCTTTCTTCTTCGTTTGCGAACAAAGCACACCACTAATACCTATTAGATTATAACGTATAAAGTGAGTATAATTGAATAAAGATGGTAATGAAAAATGCTGCGCGCGTATTATCTTTGAGGCAAAGTAATAATGGCACGGAAAATATATACAGAGTAAAACGAAAAAAAAAACAGTTATCGATGAAACGATACGGAACGCTAAATGAATTTAGCTTATAATAGCCAAACGCGATAGAATATAATGATAATGATATTGTAATAATATCTGCATAAATGATTTACGATTAAATATTATATAAGCGATTTGTCACTTACAATATTAAACAATAGCAGAGAGCTTCCCACCAGCGATACGATTATTATTAATCGCGGTATATCGCCGGCGTGCTCCGACAGCACTTTCGATATGATCTTCTCCGTTTCGGTTACTGGACTTTCTGTTTGTTTGCCACAGTAATTATAACCAACCAAAAAAAGAGGAAAAAATAAATATAAAAATTAGTAAACGATAAATTAGTTTTCGTGGAGAAATAAAAATAATAATAAATTATGCGATGGTTGCGTGTAATAGACGATCGGTACAGACATAAATAAAAATTAATGCTTTTGGATCAGTAAATCCATTTCTCTTTTCGTTTCGATTCTTTGTTTTTTTTATTATCGGTCTGAGTGTTGTTTATTGGTGCGAGTTATTTTCTTTTTATTATTATATATCAATTTGATTATTACTACTGTACTATATGTTTGCAAGTTATATATAGTTTTATAACTTATCAATAATGCTATTAGATTTCATCCTTTTTTGGTTTCTATGTGGCGCTACTATACTATATTCCCAACCGATAACGCGATACCATTTAATAGTTTCACGATTATCAGCCTGAAAATTTGATTTACTTAAGACTTTATCTATCGTTTTCTAAACTATTGTTTTATTCAATCTAAACAACACTTACTGTATTATAAAGAATATACAATTAACCAATTAAATATTCCAATCACTATTACCTTTAAGTGTGGTGGCCTTCACAATATCGGCCGTATAGTCGCTGTGACCTTTTTCGTTGTGCGCCATTACACCGAAAATATATTCGGTATTCTCGGCGAGACCGGCAATCACAATACTGGTAGCGTTGGCAGGAAACACGTCGCGATACGAGTAGGACGGGTCAGCGCTGGCTGCGGTAGGTTTGTATCGCACGCGGAAGTCCTGGCCGATACCGCCATCAAAGCCGGGAATCCACTTCAGCGTAACGGTAGACGAAGTGATATTAATCACGCGCAGCGCTAACGGAGTGTCGGGTTTCGACGTTCGCGTCAGCGATATCGTGAGCCCATCGAAGCCCAAGTCGTTTCGGGCCACGCACTGATAAGCCCCGTAATCCGCAGACGTGATCGCATTAACAATCAATACGCTTTGATAAGTCACTAGATCCAGCTGTGTGGTGGGTTCGATGATATATTTGAGCGATGATTTGCTACCGCTACCCGAAACTGATAGGGTCGCGGGCAGTACTGAGCCCTCTCGGGTCCACGTGAACGTGCAATTTGGTGCCGCTTGCGCCCTGCATACGAGTCTACCCGTTGAGCCGTTATCGCCGGCAGACTTTGATAGCAGTGGCGAGCGATCGATGATTGGCTTATCTGTAATTTGATTTTTTAAAATAGTGTTTTAGAAATTTAAATAGCGTTAGAAATTTTTATTATTATTATGTGCGGTAATTAAGTGCTTAAAATATTGGACTTATGTAATAAAATAATCAATCAAAAAGAAAATGTTATTTTTACTCTCGCATAGCCTTGATATATCAAATAAAATGTTATTGGCTTAGAAAGTTACAGTGAAAATATGGAGCATTAAAACCGTGTAGTATTAACTTTAATCTGTTTTCTAGTTATTAATTCTAGTCATAACAAATTACGCAATATATATGTGTGTTTTATCGCTGAATTAAACTGCATATACTTTATCCCACTTTCTCTCTTCATACATACAAAAGAAGCAAACGGAGTCTCGGTATACGTTCGCAAACAAAAAAGATACAATTCATATTACTAGTACTAGAAGTGCTGTAGAGAGAAAGCGCAAAAAGAATACTATGTGACCTAATTTCGCTGTGATTATAATGAGCAAAGAAATCTTTAGTGAAAATCTTCCTTATCTGCTGTTGCTTGCTGTGCTGTGCGTGTTTACTCTAACTCTTTTTTTCTCTCGCTCCAGTGTCTGCGCTAAGTTTTTGTCTGCTCATATTAAATCACATGACATGAAAGGAAATTTAAGAGTTTAGAATGCGATACTGGATTACAAAACACCCGTATATACACGCAAAATATATAAAGTTTATATACACTCTGCATTCAGTCAAATCCCGAATGAAGTACTGCGTAGTTTTTTTCCGCTGATTCTTAAAAGACAAATCACATCTCAAGCAAAAATAATCGTCATTACGAGTTTGTAATGCCTATTCTTATAGACTTTTTTCTCTCTATCTTTTTCTGTGTCTGCATTTTTCTAAGCGATAGAATACAGGATACAAGAAGAAGAGTTTTTAGGTCTTTTAGATGAAGTTTTTTCGGAAAGAAAATCTCTGTGCCGTCTCTTTATTCGCTTAATTATGTTTGTTATATGTCCTGGTATTAAATGAACATTTGCTAAAATACTAAAATGCTACTAACGAGGAATTACTGACAATGCGTTTCGAAATCAGTAAATGCGAAACGAGGAGCAGAAGAAAAATAGAAGAAGCTGTGAGCGACGAGAGAGAGAGAGAGAGAGAGAGAGCACTCAATATATAAGGGATGATAATAATCATGTGGATGTAAAAGTCTATTTCTTTTTATAGTTAAATTTAACAAAAAAATAAATATAAAAAATCATATAAATGTCTCTGAGTTTCTTTCTATAATATTTTTCTAAATTATTTTTATTTGCTTTACATATGTTTTTTCAGTTATATGCGAAAAAAATCTGATGTTAGAGACCATTAAATCAAATAACTCATTGATTTTGGTTTTTTTCTGCGTTCACTGTCTTTATTTGATTCTTGTAATGTCAAACTCGCCGCTATTTTTTCATTCTTCTTTCTCTTTCTTCTCCCTCTCTCTCGTAAGCACAAGAAACAGCATCAGCAACAACAACAAAAAAGATCTTAAATAATATACTGTTCCGATAATACTGCGCTGCATTGCTAGTAAAATCAAATAATAATACTTTCTGCATAGAAACGCATCCTTTTAAGGATAAAAGATGAATACACTGTTTTCTGGGTGTCAATCAATCTTCGGTTTAGTGTTTTGCGTGGAAACACTAACCAGAAGTTTCCTACGTTTGCGAACGCTTTTCCATTAAAAGGGATGAGCGTTTCGAATAAGAATGCATTGACAAAGAAAATTTTAATTTTGCTTGTAATTATACATTCCTAATAAATATTTATAGGCTATTAACGCGGGCAATATTCATCTTCAAGTACAGAATTTAAAGCAGTCAATAACGAAACACTCGTTACAGTATTGTTGTGCAGTGAAGTGCTATTTCGGTTGTTTAAAGAGCAAAATTGAATACTGCTATTACATTGTACGCCATTTATAATAGATATCGTACGATAATGCATAATGAAATGAAAAATTGCATTAATTGTGGTATAACTGGGAATACTGTTGACTAATTAAAAATAACTGGAAAATTTTATATTTTTCAAAACACAGTACAGTAAAGTAAGACGCATTTCTGTTTATGGAAAGCAACATTTAAATTAGAAAATGTTATCAAGTTATCGATTCAGCGGCATTAAGTCATAATTCTAACAAAATAAATATGAACGCGAAAGTGCATTAAAGAAAATTAACTTGATTTCAAGCGTATACACCTGTCGCTAGCGAATCAGAGAAGAAGAAGAAGAAATTAGATCAGAATACAATAGAGATTAAAAAAAGAACAAAAAGAGGAGAAAACACATGCCACATAAGCTACAAGTCATTTATCGCGAGAGCAAAGCCGCTGATGCTGTACTGTACACAAATTACTTTTTTTCCTAAAGTTTCACACCTGCACTTCATAGATTTTTTTGCGCTCTCAATCACTAAATAGCAGCGCAACAACGGCACCAGTAACAGCAGCAAAACCAACGAAAAAAATATCTTAAGTTAGCACATAAAATCAAGAAGAAAAAACCCGAAGATAAAAGAGTGAAGTCAGTGGAGGAAACACACATAACAAACACATGCACATCAGAAAAACAGAATTACTCACGTAAAACAAGCAGCGTGGCAGTGGACGTATCCGTATCTCCAATTCCATTACTGGCGACGCAATCAAAACTGGCACCAGAATCCTCTAGAGAGGCGTTATATATCACTAGCGTACTCTTCATCTTGATCTCTGATGCGGATGACAGCAGTGACGACGATGATAGACTGCTGCCAGAGGACGGACTGAGCGTTTCCACTGACTCGATCGTTTGCCGGGTGCGGGTCGGGTCAATGGGGAGAGTTGCTGTGGGGTCAGATTCGTTGCGTCTTTTACGCCACGTGATCGTGCTATCGGATATTGGGTTGGCGTCAACGCTACACTCCAAATACGCGTTTCCGCCCTCGTCTGCCATCACTAATTCGGTTACTTTTCGTATTGTTGCCGAGTCTGTTGAGTGAGTGGGGTAGAAGAATATATATAGATTAAGGTCTATGTACAAAAATATTTGGTTTACAGTGGATTTATATTTATTTTCCCACCGAATTATTTTAATTGATCAATAATTTCAATCATCGTCATTTATTATTAATTATTAATATTTTTAAGGCTTTAGAAAAATTATTTTCATTAAGTCTTAGATTAAATATTTTCAGTAACATTCCTTTTCTTGACTTTGGATTAGCTTTACTCGAAAAAAAATCCAAATCACATTTTTATAGTACGAGTGGCAATGAACATTCACTATGATAGCTACATAAGCGTACACACACGCACGTAAAAACTTTCCCATGTTTAACATCGAAAAATTTTTCCAATCCTCAAGAGTGCGAAACACACACACACATGGATGACAGATATAAACCAATTATGTTTTAAACTTTACGAAACACTCGTACTATACACTACAACGAAAATCAATAGCGCGGAAAAAAATTTAAAAGGAATATTATTTTTTAATAATAAGCAGCCCCGAAAAAAATCCGTCAAAAAATATATTAAATAACACGTCAAAAATAATTTATTTTCAGCCATCAGAAAAGCAACCGAAAAAATTATACATTCAATAACGCAACAGTGCGCGACACTTACAGTGAACGTTGACACGGATGGCAGTCTCGCTGGTTCCCAACTCGTTAGTGGCGTACAGCTTATAAACCCCGGCGTCGCCCCTAATCACCGACGATATATTAAGCATGGGTCCGTCGCCCCTGAATCGCGTGACGTCCAGCGGAACTCCGTCGCCACCGTTGCCAGGATCGCGTGACCACTTGTACTTAATATGCGTAGGATTGCCTCTGGCGGTTAAGTTTATTGACGCTGATTGACCCTCGATTAGGTCAAATTGAGTTAATGGCGAATTGATGAATTCGGGCGCATCTGCGAGTTTTACGGTTGTTCGATGAAACGAAAATTTTTATTAACACATATATTATTAGTAATATTATTATTTCTAATGTTTTATATTCGCTATGTTGTTTTTTGCATCGTTTATTCAATATTGAATTGTGATTGTAATGTTAAATGTTATTTCTTTATTGTTCTGTCGTTTTTTTTAATTTTATTTTGTATTTTTCGTAAAATAAGCATTTTTAAAAGAGAGGGAGTCTATCCAAAAAAATTAATAAATAAAATTATCGCGTAATTTAAGCGAATTTGTTACCGCAATTTATATAAACTCCTTATTTCTTTAGCGAAAGCAATTTTAGAGCGAAAAAGAAACTTTTATTCAATTTTCATGCAACCTAAATCACCACTGCATCATTTTATTATGGCTCATTTCATTCATGTGTGCCGACGAACGAACCAAATGAAACTAAGAGATTATATTTCTAAATATATAGTAAGTATATATAGACTTTATACTGCTGGGTATACAATTTAATTCTTTTGTGTGTAACCATTTTTTTTATTCAAGCAAATGACAGGAAAAAAAAGAAAAATCTCTTTCTATTTGCTTTGCAATGTTCTTTCG
>JAQIXJ010002540.1:0-15491 GCA_034700185.1 Phthiracarus laevigatus | reverse complement strand
GATTTTTATGTTAATTTATCGATAAAACACATCGATTAATTGTTTAATGGATTTAATTAGGAGTATTTGTAATATTAAAGACATTAATTACGTCGAAAAATTCAAATTTCTAGAAAAATGAAATAATTTATTTTTATTTAATTTATGTAAATTAAAATAATTATAACAAAGGAAGAAACATTTATTTGCAATAAAAAAATAGGAAAATAATAATAACTTTATTTTTCTAGAAATTTGAATTTTAGAAAAAATTCTCAATCTAATCAAAAAATGGGGCCGAGTCCCTATGAAAGTTGGGAGATCCTCTTTAGGCTGACGCCTGAAATGAGAAGTTCAAGCACTTAAAGTTGGAGAGCTTAAGCATTTCACTATAGCATTTCATTTTCATTTCATGAGCATCGGTCTCGACTTAGCTTTTACAGCTCAAACCAACCCATTATAGAGTTTTAATTTATTTTTTATCTCAAACTCTTTTATAGTACCCTTTATAGCATAAACACTGCACGAAATAGAGTTATAGTAAGTTACAGTATCTAACGTCATAGTTTATAACAGGGTGTTCCAGAGGGGGTTGACCCTTGACCCAGGGTAATCCCCAAAGAATTTCAAAAAGTTGACCCCTACCTAAAAATGAAAATGAACAATTCGATGTATTTTTGTCCGATGGCAGAAAAATTGTCGTTTAAATCAGAGTAGTTTAACCCCCCTCTTAAAATTTTCACAGGTTTACTGGTCAGTTTTCAAATACGTCACGTGTTACCATGAATCCAGTATAACATCATTACTATTGTTTTAGTATACGAACAGTAATAATTTAAGATTGTTTATAACGAGTCTATACTGTATAAGACTTGCATACGGCATGTCTCAATATCTACACTCATCTGTATATTAATATACCAATAGTAAGAGAGAAAATCTTACTCGTGAGTGGTATGGTATGGTTCTGTTTCAATCTATATGTAGATATGAATTACAGATTTAGTCAAAAAGTTGATTACCATCGCATTTATATTTCATTCGATGGTTAAAATCGACTTTAGCTTATTAAGTCTACAGTTAACAGCCAGACAGACACATTTTAATTGCTCTCTCTCTCTCTCTCTCTCTCTAAATATAAATTGCGCTAAAACATTGTATTAACGCAGAAATAAATTGTTCGATCAAATTCACGGAATCATGAATAATAAGTTATTTAGTAGTTAATTGACTGTTCAAATCAAATATAATTTTCCATTTTTATAATATTCTATAAATAACGCCAAATTAGCTAAAAAATTTGTTGTTAATTGTATGGAATTTTCTGGAATGTACTATTGATTTGGGTATTAACTTAATACTATTAAGCCATTATTTACAATGAAAACATTTCAATTTTTTTGCATTTTTCTATTTTATAATAATTTGTAATCGATTGGAGTTAACAAATATTTGTGAGTTTTTTTATCCATTCTTTAGATTTTAGATTTTGGATGCATTTTTTAAGTTTAATTATAAACAAATAGGTTATAATTTTTTAAAAATTATATTGTTATATAACAAAATTATTCACATTTTCAGTGAACCATACTATTGCATAGCCAGACACTCGAGTGTTTCGATTGCTTTACAGCAATCATTATCAATGGCTTACAATTACAAAAAAGAAGACTGAACTTTAACTATATAAACAATTACATTCTAATATTACTTAAAAATATGTGATATCATTAACTATGTATTAAATATTTTTGACGTTATTGCTCATATTTACCAGCCAAAAGGCTTGTAAATTAAAATAATGCAGTATATTGTTGTGGAATAGGAAATGAACCCATTTGTTTGTTCATTAAATTTTTATTAAAAAATTCAAAGTTTTTTATTTCAAAACTTTCTATAAACTTTCGTTTGAAAGTATTATGTTCTTTATAACAGATAATTGGTTTAGTCCAATTAATATCATACATGTTATCATTAGCATGATCTGCTACATTAGATTTAACATAAGGATATCTAAAGGCATTTTTATGTTCATAAATACGTAATTTTAAATTTCTTTTTGTTTCACCAACATATAGATAATCACATTCCTGACACTTTAAATGATAAACAACAGAATTAATGTTATTCAATTTATTATTTTTTAATAATTTATAAATACTATGCGAACCTATAAAGAACAAACCCTTTATTATAATAAGAATTCACTAATAATCCCTTAAATAGCATAATAAATTGGTAAAATCCCTTTATCGAAGTAAAGATTAAAATCCCTTAATTAGCATAAGGGTGTGGACGGACGGACAGACGGACATACCAAAATCCATATATCTGTCTAAAAAGTCTTATAAAAACGGAATCGCCAATTCTGATAAAGTTTTTCTAATATTTTGACGATCTTTCTGCCTATTTTGTTAAAGTTTATAACATATTTTAGCCTGTATTTGTCTGTTTTTAACAGAAATTTGGCAAATATTTTGCATTTTTGACCATTTTAATTTCAATTTTGGACCAATTCTTTGGACAAAGTAACCTGAAAATCCCTTTATTAGTTATTCTAGAAATCACATAGATCCACTTAAATAAAATAAGAAATCGCTTAAAATACCTTAATTAGAATAATAAATGTTTATAAGTAAAATGAGTAAAATCCCTTTATTAAAGTTGTATAAAATCGCTTAATTAGAATAAGAGTGCAGACGGATAGACGGAAAGACGGACTTTATCAAGTCTATATATTTGAATTTTGCAGTTAGATAAAAAACGATATCGATTTAAATAAAATAGGTAGCGCTCTGAATACTAAAAATTATTTTTTAAAGTATTTCAGTTGTATAACTGTACTTTTCTAGTATTCTTTTGAATAAAACAGTAATTTGGTCTAATAGTGCTAATAGTACAAAAAATTGCTAAAAATGTGTTGTTGTTAACTTACTTAAGACATGTCACAGTGTTGAATAGCAACGGTAAGAAGAGTGTACATTCACTTGGAACTGATCGCCACACCTCTTCTTCCTGGTCTCAACTGTGGTAACTGGGACGCTAGTTTGGATGATAGGGATTTTAAAAAATTTTTGTGCTGAAACTTTAATGTTTTCACAAAAAATAATTAATCATAGAAAGCTCTTATATGTAGGAGTTTCAAAATTACTTTAATCGATTATTAACAAAAATTGTTAACAAATGTATTGTTTAAAAAAATAAAATTTCTGTTTTTGTTGTCAATTTAATTTACTAAACTTTAATATTTTCTTTCTCTATTTTATCTTAAATTTACCATAGATTCAACTGAATTATCTAAAGAAGAAGCAAGAAAACTCAAAGATAAGGAGCGAAAGAGGTTAAATCGCGCAAATTTAGACTTCAAAAAAATGAAAACGAAAGAAAACGACGAAATTATATTTTTAAAAGAAATGATGACCATTGGAGGATAAATGATCGACAACGAAAAACCAACTCGATGAGACTGGCAAGACTTGACGAAGAACGTCATGCACAAGAACAGCTACGAGATACGGATTTTCGAAGAAAGGCTAGGCTTGATGATAATCGACGTGCTCTTGAAAAACGAAATGATAAGGAGGCGCGACGAGTTGTAAGACGTGATTTAAAACGCTGTCAAAATGAACAAGATGATAGATTTGCGATGAAACTTAAACGATGTAAACTTCAAGATAGAATTACATTGGAAGATTTGTGCATACAATATGAAACCAACATTAAGAAAGGCCCCACATTTACTTGCAACTCCTGTTATGGCCTTTTTTTTGAGCAATCTATAAGAAGAGTATGCTCTAACACGCTACTGAACAATGGCATCAACCTTGGTTTTCTTCAAACTATTTGTGTGATAAAAGAGAAGCTGAATTTTTGTACAAGTTGTCATCGAGATATCGTTAATGGCAAAGTTCCGACACTTTCTAAAGTAATTGGTTTAAATTTTCCAATGATACCGGAAGTTTTACAAAACATTACAGAAGAAGAGACACGGTTGGTTTCTCCTCGATTACCATTTATGCAAATACGAGAGCTTAGTAAACGCGGCAGACAGTATGCAATCAAAGGTAATATGGTGAACGTCCCAATTTCGGTTGACACAACAGTTAACATACTTCCAAGAACTTTCGATGATACTCATACGATTCAATTAAAGCTTAAGCGAAAAATGTGTTATCAGTCGCATTACATGTACGAAACAATAAGACGTGCAGTTTGCTATAAAGATGCGATGATTTAATCAAAACACATCTGTATAAACTTGAAAATGTCAATATATTAGATAAATGGTTAAAAGGACACCAGAATAATAACAAAAACTTTATTGTCTTAGATGAAGACAAAAGTCTTGTTAACAATCACTATGATGAGACATCAGAAGCGATTCTTAACGAAACAAACAATTATCTCGGAGATATAATCGAACTAGAAGAAGAAGTCAATGTAACGACAAATGACACTTTATGGAGCGACACAAATCACTCACAAACAATCGCATTTGCTCCAGGGAAAGGAGTATTTCCAATTTCTTTATTACGTGATGAATATGCGGAAGAACTATCATTTCCAACCATTAATTGCGGCGAACCAAGAAAAACATTTCATATGCGAATATATGTAAATGGGAACTAAGGCACTTTGATAGAAGATGTTGCAATATGGCAAACTTGTTTTTTAAATTGAAAAGGCGCCAGTTGCAAATGATAACAAAACAAGTTTCACTAAATTTAAGTAAAAGAAAGAACACTGAAAAAATAACTGCTGGGCAACTATTTGACAAAGAGTTAGTCGAAAACATCTGCAAAGTTGATGATGGGTATCGGTTTCTTAAAGTTGATCGCGCGTCACCACCGTATTGGCAGTCGAGAAAGAAAGATGTACTGGCAATGATCCGTCAATTAGGTATTCCAACTTTATTCTTCACTTTGTCCGCCGCTGAGACACGATGGAAAGAGTTGCTTGTTATTCTAATGAAAACTGTTCGCAACATAAATATAACTGAAGAAGAAACTAACGATTTAGACTATAAAGACAAATGCGACTTAATAAGCAAGGATCCGGTAACGTGCTCACGATATTTTGATAAAAGAATACGTGAACTGTTTCATGTTTTACAGCACCCTAAAGGACCATTTTCTGAACATCCCATAATTGATACATATGTTCGTGTTGAGTTTCAACACCGAGGTAGTCCACACGTCCATTGTCTTTTATGGTTGAGTAACGCACCGATATATATTAAAGAAAATAGTAGCACAATTAATAATTGCATAGATTTTATCGACGCTTACATAACGACAAATAGTATAATTGATGACTCACTCATTCAACTTCAATCGCATGGACATACAAAATCATGTTTAAAGTTTAAAGGAGATAAAATTGTATGCCGGTTCGATTTCCCACAACTACCAATGCCATCAACAGTGATAATGGAACCAGTTGAATGTTCAGATAAAGAGAAATACGATAAAATTTATCAAGAAATTAAACTAACGCTGTCTAACTTGGAAAAACGCAACAAAAATAAACAATTGACTTTAGCTGATATAACATTCGATAGCTTTTTGGTTATGCTAAACTTAACATACGCTGAATATATCTACGCTATACAAACACAACTAAAAAATCCAAAAGTGTTCCTTAAGCGGGAATTGAAGAACATCAGAGTTAATGGATATAACGAAATTATTTTAAAGTTACACAGAGCTAATATCGATATACAGTTTATTCTCGACCCTTACAGTTGCGTGCAATATATTCTTAATTACCTTAATAAGCCAGATAGAGGAATGTCAAAACTGCTAAGAGAAGCAGCCGAAGAAGTTAAAGCAGGAAACTTCAGTATACGCGATAGACTGAGAATTATAGGGGACAGATATTTAAAAGCAACCGAAATATCAGCACAAGAAGCTGTTTACCATTTGTTGTCAATGGAACTATCGCGTTGTAGTCGTGCTCATGTCTTTATTAACACTGGCGAACCAAAAGAAAGAAATAAAATGGTGAAAACTGAGAAAGATTTAACTGAATTGGAATCAGACTCGCAGGACATATATCAAAAAGGTGATTTAGACTATTATCCATTACGACCTGAATCGATGAAACTTTTGTGCTTAGCAGATTTCTGCGCAAATTATAATCGTTATTTGAAAAGACCGAATAAGAAAACTAAATCAAATGTTTGCGAAAATGAGGATCAAATAGACGAACAAGAAGAAATTGGTGAAATTATGCCTTTAAAAGATAATCGTGGATACTTAGAAAAACGTCGAAAACCGAAAATAATACGATTTAAAAGATACAATATTAAAACCGATGAATTTAACTATTATCGAGAACAGTGTCAATTGTTTGTTCCTTGGATGAACGAAACTGATGATCTAATAAACGTTGACATAAAAGCGAAGTTTCAAAATAATATCGATATTATTAAATCTAATGCTGCGAGGTATACACATTATCAACAAGATGTTTCTGAGTTTGAGGATAGATTTAAAGAACTCGAATATGAACACATTGAAAACGAAGAACTAGATAACAAGCAAAAACATAATTTTAGCGTTTATACAATAGATACTGGCGCCAGTTATAGTTTACAACAAGATATCTGTGATAAACCAGCGACAATAAAAATGGATAAATATTTAACACCAAAATTAAAAGAAATTGAGGAATATAATGAATTGATGCGATCTCTTAACGAGAAACAACGGAAATATTTAATGAATTTGTTATACTGCATGAAGGTTAAAACAGACCCAATTTATAACGTAATAATTGGTGGTGCAGGTGTTGGTAAGTCTTGCCTGATCAATGCAATTTACCAAACACTACTTAGATATTTCAACAGTATGTATGGATCACGACCAGAATCAACAAAAATCATATTATGCGCTCCAACAGGTAAGGCTGCATTCAATATTGGCGGTGTGACTACTAATTCCGCATTTGATATTTATAATCAAAACCATGAATACAGAAAATTGTCTCACGATCGACGTAACACTCTTATGTGCAATTTAATAGACCTAAAACTGATAATTATTGATGAAATATCGATGGTGGGAATATCGCAATTTGAATTTATAAGTCTTCGTTTACAAGAAATTTTCGGTTCGACTAAAGCGTTTGGTGGCATCTCAGTAATATGTTTCGGTGACTTTTATCAACTGCGACCTGTACAGGATTATTTTGTTTTCAAAGTAAATTCTAATAACAAGTATGGAATTCTTTTCGAAAATCAAATATGGCAAAATTTTAAAGCATATGAATTAACAGAAATCATGCGTCAAAAAGACGATAAAGTTTTTGCAACTGCGTTGAATAATTTGGCATCAGGTAACTGTACCGACGACGACATAAACTTATTTAAGTCTTGCCAAATTGACAGAATAAAGAAAATACCGCCACATAATGCTATAAACTTGTTTAGGACTAACGCTGATGTTGACCATTATAACATGACATCACTTAATAAAAATTCGAACCAAGCCTATGAATCACGAGCTGATGATATAGCGGAAGGTGATGTTAGCGTTGACGTTAAACAGAAATCGTTGAAACTAATTGAATTGAAAAAACGAACTGAGACATATGGATTAGCAACCAATATATTACTGAAGGAAGGAGGTAGTTATATGGTCACTGTAAATATAAACACTGAAGATGGACTCGTTAATGGTGCTAGCGGAGTACTGAAGAAGATTGAGGCGTACGACAGTAAACCATATAAGTTATGGATGGAGTTTAACGAGAAGAGTGTCGGATCAAAAACTAGGCAAAAATATCAGTTTGCAATCAAACGTTGTGGATATGAAGCAAGTTGGACACCGCTTGAAAAAATAACGCGCGATATATCAATGAATAATCCGAAATTTCGACAGAATGTGAGAGTGAGACGGACACAATTCCCTGTCGTATCATGTGAAGCTCTTACAATAAATAAAGCACAGGGACAAAGCTATGATGATGTTGTTGTACACGTTTCATCTGCGGACAAACGGCTTCTTCTTTCTCATGTTTATGTTGGGTTGAGTCGCGCCCGAACAGCAAATGGACTTTTTATTGATGGTAACTTTTTTCAGCCGAGAAAAACAAATGCTGTTATAGAAGTCGAAACAGAAGTCAACCGATTAAGGACTGAGGCACATATTAATTTTTCACTTAAATTTTTATGCGACTGTGAGAAAGGAGTAATCAAAGTGATATACCAAAATGTACAATCTTTATTGAAGAATTTCAAAGAAATACAAAGCGACAACAACTACATGTTAGCAGATATAATGCTTTTCACAGAAACATGGTTAATGTTGGATGAAGAAATTGAGTTTGATAACTTTAAATTAATATCTCAAATAACATCTAAAAAGGAAAGAAAAGCTTATGGATGCGCTGTTTATTCGAAAATGAACTGCAACTTTCTATTTAAAAAAAAGTATCAAACTGGAAAGTCATATTTTATCTGTATAGCATTCAGTATTGCTAAGATCGACATAATTTTAATATACAATTCAGCGTTGACTAAAAAAATTGATCTTCTGGGTTATATCGAAGAGTGCATTAGTTGTACACATAATGATAAAGTACTAATTGTTGGGGATTTTAATCTGGATTTATTGAATGACAAAAACAATGACTTTGTTGAAAATATAAGAAAAAATGGCTTCGTTTTAATGAACAATTGTGTCACAACCAACGGAAACACACAAATTGACTTGATTTTTGCGCGAAACAGTTTAGTTGAAGTCAACGTTTATGAGTCGTACTTCTCGTATCATAAAGCACTTTGGTATGAAATTTAAGTTATTATTTATTTATTATCACTTCATTTAAAATAAAACTTTGTAAACTAGTATAAAATATTGAAGTTACTTTAAATTATTATATAACAAATTTATTAAGGATAAGAGTGAGTTTGATTGAATGATGTTAATTGTTGTGACCACTGAGATTAGTGGTCAGCTACTTTAGTATGTATACTACCAACTTGAATAATCAAATCAATCCCGTATCAATTGAGTTAACCATACCTCCATGTCTACCTTTGTTACCACTGAGAAGATAATTAGTAGTCAGCTATCGATAGTTCATTAATTCTTCACTTTTTACGTATCTATTAAGTTCTATTAAACACTTTCGTTATAATTGCTTATCAATTAACGCTAACAATTAACTTATTAGTCGATGTAATATAATTCACGAGACTTTTAATTTCATTCTTATTTAAATTAACTTTTCGATTCATAAATGATACCTAATTTCTTTATTTTATAACAAATTCGTAATATCTTCCACATCCCGAAAAGAGCTCGACGATTTATTAGCATTCATTAACACAAACGAGATAAAATCCAAACGTGCTTTAACTCTATTATCGAAAATTAGTGCTTTTTCGACCGAATTAGTACTTTATGTTATTCTGACAAACGAATTTATTACAATTTTAAACCGAATCGTTTTTGTACCAGAAGTGGCTATGGTACAAATCTATTCATAATGAACTTTTTAATAACATTTAAGTGGTAGGTTGGACATATAATTTTACAATTTCGAAACGATTCTCTATTATTCTGTTAAATGCAAACTTATTAGATGATAACAAAGAGCTATTGGAAACTGTTCTCCATGAAATCACTAATGTTATCATTCACTGTATGAAATTTAAGATTAAACGTTTGCATGGCCCGGTTTTCACTACTTTATTAAAGGTCTTACGGAAGCTTAACCTGAAAATCTAATTACTATTACCGAAGTACAAACACATACATATTCATAAGATTCCTTCATATTGTTTTAAAATTTATTTATTTGACACTTATTTGATATTTAATTGATAATAATTATTTGATATTTATTTGATATTTATTTTATATTTATGTGATATTAATTTATATTTCTATATTTGCTAATAATAAAACTTTTTATGTTTTAAAAATGTGCTCTCTCTGAATGTGTCGTTCTTGTTGTAATAATAGATCAGATAAGGCTTGCGCCATTCCTGCATATAAAAAGACTTAATGGAGTCACAGCACAAAAATAATTCTGTTTACTTCAGCAAAGAAAAGTGTCACGTTTTACTATAAATTAGCTGTTAATCATCGCGTCAGATTTAGTTCGATTACAATTTTTGTTAATTAGAGTTCGAGATGAGTTTATTAAAGCATGAGCCTGGGAATTCCTAATTTTCTAGTCAACAATACAAATCAAAATTACTTATTTTTATACAGTAATATCAGGTATTATTAATCCTGACTTCAAAGTTTTAGTTTAATATTTCAACAAAAATAAAATTATACAAAAAATACAACTTTCTATATGAATTTTAAATGTTCAGTGCAATCCATCCTTCATATATACATTTTCCAATACGAAATAAAGATTTTATATGTTTTCTTCAATCATGCATAAGGTTTCCTGATAACTCTTGAAAAATGGAAGACTTTAATAAAAACAGTCAAAAGATAAAAACTGGAAATGATGAATATGATGCTTGGCAAAGAGATCATCTTATTGATAAGCTGCATATAGATTATCAAATCAGTAATTGCTATTTGCAGAGAAACAGCACATTTTTCAAAGTTTTATTTAGTAGTAAAAAATTTTTTGAGACTACAATTTAAAATAATAGACGAATTTTTGTATTTTCACAGATCTTAAAGAAATTCTAAAGATGTAGAGGCTCACAATATGGCACTAAAACATTAAAACGCAAAGAACTCTATATTAAGAAAGAAGTTAAATCTTTTCAGATACTTAACAATGTATTAGATTATTACATTAACTATGTGTATAATAAAGTCACGTGTTTTGCTCATGTTGCTTTCAATATTAAACATTTTATTATATGGCAAACTTTATGCTATTATTGTGACATTTTGAAACCATTAAAACTAATTCAGACATTTTTTGAAAATGGCCTATATTGATCAGAAAATATTAGGGTTATTTGAAGCTGCAAGTCAATCATAAATAGAAACAGCATCCGAAAATAATAGATTTGGAGATATAAATGATTTTACAATTTTTGCATTTTTTTTCTTCTACATTGAATGAAGGCCCATATAAGCTGAATGTCTTTCTCCAATAAATTCCGGAAAATTAAGAATTGAAGTAAAGTTCGCATCGACTTCATCCGAGTTTATAAATATTCGAGTTACTGTGTGTTTGAAAGTTTCATAGAAGTAAACTTTGATAGAGTTAGGATTAAAATTATTTAATTTAAGCTATTGAAATATTTAGTTGATTAAATAAATATTAAAACTTTAGAGGTGTAAACTTGTATATCCCCGAGATAAAACACCAACTATTAACTATAGAACAATAGTTGTAAATATTCGGTTAAATTTCGTATTTGATGCAGGGATTTCTTTAATCTGGTGTTTGTCGGTTTGGATGGTTAAGTTTCATATAACATTAAGTGTTTATTCTGATTTGGGACGATATGGGTGGGCTTGGTAAACTTTTGTATAAAACTCAGTGACTGTTTTAATCTGGTTTGAGTTGGTTCTGTGACATGGAAAATGTAAATACAGTTGAAATAGGTTTCATTTATTTCATTACTTAAATGTCAACTGTAAATTAATTTACTATTTAATAGACCAATCATTATTATTATTCATGTTATTATTATTAGTAATATTATCTGCTAGACATTGTCTAAAATTTTTGAAAAAATTTTAGTTTTTTAGTTTACCTCCAGTTTACGTTTTGTCAAAAAAAGTGTGAAAATATTTCAATTTATAAGAAAATAAAAAATTTTGAATAATATAAACAGAAACAAGTTTGGGATTTAACTACTTTTTAAAATAACTGGGTTCTAAAAACAATCATACAAGATTACTTACAAATCTTTGAGTGAGTCTGCTTTTTAGCAGTGTTGAGTCCACGTTAAGTACGCGTACAAACCAAAAGCTTCACATTTTATCGTTGATTTATATCAACTCTAATATCACACGCGTTTTGCAAACCGCTGTTATTAAAAATTATATTAGGCAACCATTTAGAATTATTCGCTGAAAAAGTAAACCCAGATGGTATCTGCTCAATCTGTCAAGATGTTGCAGATAACTCAGTACAGTAAGTTATTAGTTTTAAATTTTAAGTATGAGAGTAAAAAAACTATAATTTTATTATTATAGGTTGTGCTCATATCTTTTGTTATTAATGTATAAATAGGTAGATTCAATTTACAGAGGAATTTTAGTGCCAAATGTGTAGGACAGAGTTATCTACACTTCATTAACATGATATATATTGGCAATAAAACTGCAAGTCTCTCTGCAAAATGCCCGGACTAAATCATTTACCTTAATTTAATCCAATACCATGGTAAATATATATATATATCATGGATTGACTATATCCATTTGTTTTTTAGCTCACTTTGAAAAAGTCGAGATATTGGATTTGACATGTCCGTTTGTCTGTCTGTGACTCTGGATGTGACTCTGGATGTGGATTTTTTTGAATTTTTTGATATGTTTGAATTTTTTTGATTTTTTTTTGAATTTTTTGAATTTTTTTTTAAATTATTTTGATTTGTTTACTTCGGTCAGCGTACCTCCACGAGCTTTCGATAATACATATACGGTACAAATCAAACTATAGTGTATGATGCAGAATAAGTCTCATTTTATTTTCGAAACAGTAAGGCGAAACAGTAAGACCATCTGTAATCTTAAATGCTGCAAACTATTTGGTTATTACGCCGTTATACATTGTAGAAAACGTAACCTTGTCAGACATGTGGATCCACGATCATAATAACGATGTCGAGCATTTTGTCGTGAATGAAGAGGACAAAGAAATTGTAAAAGCAACGGAAGGTGAGACTCTGGAAACTGACGATAACGAATGGAATGAGGTACAGAAGCCAGTTAACATCACGACGAACGATACTTTATGGCAAGATAACAACGCTATAGCGTTCTCACCTGGAGAGGAAAGATATCCTCTATCGATTTTGAGCGATAAGAACGCTGAACAGTTATCGTTTCCAACCATTTTCCGTGGTAATGCGCGATATCAATCACCTGACATATCATATAGCAAAATAGGTAAATGGAAGTTGAGGCAATAAAGACAGGCGTTGTTGCAAAATTCCAAAAATATTCTTCATGTTCAAGAAACGACAATACGAAATGATTACCCAACAAATTTCTTAGCATCTGAGAAAAACAAGATCAACAGGTAATGTAACAGCTGGACAAATACTGAACGATCAATTTGTTGAGAACCAAAGTAAGATCGACGATAGATACAAGTTTTTAAGTGTAGATAGATCGTTTATTGGGAAACGCGAAAAAAAAGAAGTATTAGCTATGATTTTTAACAACATGGCGTACCAACGCTGTTTGCCACATTTTCTACAGCTGAAACGCGCTGGAAAGAACTATTGGTTATATTTACGAAAACTGTTCGCAATGAAGACATTACTGCATCAGAAGAAGAATGTTTGAGTTACACTGATCGCTGTGATTTAATTAGTGCTGATCCTGTAACCTGTTCTGGTTACTTTGATAAAAGAATTCGTGAGTTGTTTCGTGTTCTTCATCATCTGAACCCGAACTGACCTTTCAATAACCATACAATAACACATTCTTATATACGTGTGTAGTTTCAACATCGAGTGAGCCCTCATGTACATTGTTTACTATGGTTGGGTGGTTCTCCAATCTGTTCAAAATACGATTAAACATCAATTGAAAAATGCATTAGCTTCGTGGACAGGTACATCACTACTGACAGCTGATATATTGATGAAAAACTAATTGGATTACAAACACATCAACACTCATTCTCATGCAAACGGTTTAAGGGAGAAAGTCACGTGCATGTTATCGTTCCCACAGTATCTTTTACCATCGACGCTAATATTGGAACCGCTCACAGATGAAGAACGTTTTGACGAGTACGTCGAAAAGCACATAGATCTCACGAAATCATTAGCAGCTATAGATAAAGCGAAGCTTGATATTAGTTTTGATAATTTTCTGAACGAAACCAAGTTTAATTTTGAGCAATATATAAAAGTTATATGATCAAAACTAAAAAATCCAAAAAGATTTCTGAAATGTAACGTTAAAGATGTATGAGTCAATGGTTTTAATCCTGAAATACTACGATTGCATTGCTCCAATATGGATATTCAGTTTATTCTAGACTCATATAGCTGTGTGCAATACATCTTGAATTATTTCATTAAACCTGATCGTGGAATGTCAATACTCCTAAAAGAAGCAGTCGATGAGGTTAAAGCTTGTAATTATAGCATTCGCGAAAGACTTAAAATAATTGGTGACCGGTATTTGAACGAGTCAATATCAGCAAAGGAAGCGGCATATCATGTATATCATTTACTATCGATGAATTTGTCAAGATCTAGTTGTGAACACGTATTTATCAACACTGGTGAAGTTAATAAACCTAACAGAATGGTTAAAGCAGAACGAGAATTATTAACGATGGATAGCGAAGCCACATATATTTACCAAACTGATTCGTTGGACTATTACATTCTTCGTCCTGAATGCTTGAAAGATCTGTGTTTAGCTGATTTTGCTGATATGTAAAATAGGAGCAAAAGAAAACCAACTAAATTATAATCAATTGTAAATGACGACGTTATTGAAGACCAAGATACCGATGAAAAACCTTTTGGCGAAGTATATGTATTGAAAAATGGCTCCGGTAATTTGGAGAAAAGATAAAAGGATAAAATAATTAGATTTTGTAGATTTAACTTATAGACCGACGAAATGAATTTCTATCGAAATTAATGTCAATTATTCATGCCTTATCTGGATGAACAAAGCGAAATTATTAAAGTTGACATCAAGAAAAAATACTTAGAGAATTTATGCAACATTAAACAAAACTCGGCTAAACATACATTTAACAATTGATTGACAAGATTTTTTGAAGAAACATTTTGCGACATTGAAATTGATATAAATCAAGATGAGGAACATGTTATCGAACAGCCACACGATTTTTCTGTCTATACCATTGACAATTCTGAGAGCGCTAGCATTGATCAGGATATCTGCAATTGCACAAAAACAATTGCGAATTGTTTTTAACACCGAAATATCAACCCGATGAAGAGTATTTACAACTTATGAGATAATTAAATTTTAAACAAAAAAAAATTGCTTAAATTTGCTGTATCGTGTGAAGACATGTGACAACCAATATATAACGTGATCTTTGGTTGTGCAGGGGTTTGAAAATCGTGTTTGATAAGTGCCATTTTTCAGAAACTTTATTGATGTTACAATTCAAATCCTGGAACCATCCCAGATAGTATAAAAATTTTATTGTGCGCTCCTACAGGCAAAGCGAGTTTCAATATTGTTGGCATGACTTTGCACTCGACATTTTCACTACCTGTTAGTCAGTGCAAAATTGATTTGAAAAATCTAAGTGACGACCTACGCAACACCATTTATTCTAAGTTAGCCGACTTGAAGGTTTTGATAATCGACGAAAATTCAATGGTCAGCATTACAGTA
>JAQIXJ010002539.1:0-15492 GCA_034700185.1 Phthiracarus laevigatus | reverse complement strand
AGATTTGACAATTAAAAACAATGATATTTACATGTGTTTTTAATTTTTCATTTTATGGCCTTTTCGTATGAATATTTAAATTATGGCAATTAATGGCATCAGAGTGTGATTATGACAAATCATGGTATTTTATGGCATGCCATATAAATCCCATCCCTGTTTATGGGACGTTTAACCCTTCGCATTTTATTACACACGGGTTTTATTATCTGTTCGATTCGGTTATTTTTCAAGTGCTCGGTTCAATTCTGTTTTAAAAACTCATTAAGACTATTCTCAATAAAGGGTTTTTGGGTTATTATTATTGGTTCGGTTCCAGTAGTTCGATAATATTTGTGTTTCGGTTCTGTTTAAATCCAAAGTTTGACGGTTCGATTCCTACAAAAATTCAATAGTTATCTTAAATCATTATCATCAACATCATTATATAATATATTCGAGGATCGTCTTAAAAAAAGACGTACACTTACACGTGTTAATGTCTTAAACAGAACTAAAAAGACGTGAGTTGTCCTCTGCTGGAAAATCCTATGCTAGCGTTAGAAAATCCTATGCATTAGAAACACACTACGTTTCACCCTTTTCTTGCCTACAATTTAAAAAAGTCAAACTGAGTTTTGTTTATACCGTTAGCGGCTATTTATTTACATATAAAAGAAACGATACATCAGATGTTCATACTATTGACCACACATTTCCTATGCATAAACTTTCTTATAGTTTATTTAATTTAAATTAAATTTATATGTTTAGATTTTATATTGTGTTCTCCTGCCGACAGGCAGGTAATTAACTTGTATTATATATTACACTAAGGAAATTGAGTCTGGAGATTGACTTGAGAAGTTCGAACATTTAAAGTTCGAGCTCTTAAGCATTCCACTATACTCTTTCACGTGCATCGTTCTCGACTAACTCGTAAGCTTTTACAGCCCAATTCAACCCAAAAAACACAGCTTTACCCTTTTATGGCCTAAAAATTACTGCACGATACACCAAACATTGTTTATTTATATTAGCGAAACGATATTTTAGATTGTCCTTCACTTTAGACACTCGCATCAATTCATTTGACCACGCATTTTGTATGCGTAGACTTTCTTATTAATTTTTATTGTTTATATAATACTTATTTAGCCGCAGGCATTTTTCTTGTCTAATTATAGTAACGGAAAGTAAGAATCGTTATCCTTTTGAATTCTACAATACTGATGTAATAAATGAAAAATAAACTTGTAATTCATTTGTTTTTTGAAATAATTTGTGTTAGCGTTAGGGAATAACGTTAGAAGTGAAGCTACGAAAAAATTTCCAACTATAATTTCAACTATTTTTACATACCATAATTCAAAATTAAATGTTATGAAATTTTTCCCATTTAATAAAGCATAAATCAATAAGAGTGATGCATAGCTCTTATCGAAATAACTCATTTTACTAAATTATAAAGACTAAAAACAAAATTAGAATTTAAGTATTATTATTGTTATTTTGTTTTTTAAAGATAATCATTTGTCAAAAAAACATTTAAGAAGAAAAATGCAAATACAACAGGATTTTAAAATACCAGGTACTGTAACAGCCTCTGTGGGAATTCACTCGTCATTAGACAACAGAAACACATGATAAACCTATTGACTTCGATTAACTCAGGAGTCATTACTACTTTGGGTTAAACCCAACCATTAGCCCTATTATCAAGAGTCAACGGTCTCTTAAACACAAAACTAGAACTTCAATTCTAGAGAAACCATTCATTTTCCTTAACATTTCCTAAGAATTGAACCAATTTTGATGACGTCGTCTTCATAGATAAAGGTTAATGGGAACGTAACTAATAATGTTTGGGGAATTTTTTTTTATAAAGTAATAAACAAAAATTTTATTGATCTAAAAAAATATTAAAATTAACAGTTTTTTAATATACCAAAAAGGTATATAAACTGAACTTTTATAATTTGATTAACTACAATATAATAAAAAAGATTAATTATATGTGATTAAGTGGAAAAAACAACCCATAGTGTACTGTATTGTTTCTTGTTTGTTTGTTGTCAAAAATGTGCGCGACTATCTGTGTAAAAAAACTTATAACAGTTATCCTATCAAACACTGCATAATCATAATCATTTAATATTAAAAAATAGCTATTTATTTGTTTAATAGATAATACTGGCGACAGCGCCTCAAGGACTTCTCTCTCTCTCAATCGATCCGCACGAACACAGTAATACAGCACATGTAATACGCATGCGCTTCAAAATTATTTATCATTCGGTCATTGTATTTAGTGATTGGTTGCGCTTTTTTAATACATTATGTCATTGTAATATGATTGGCTGTTAAAGCATTATAGCGCTGGTTATATGAAGTGAGTCATTATAAAACAGACTAACAAACGGATCTTAACATTAGAGGTTAACTGTTTCTCTTATGAACTACTTTTCAATACAATATTATATAAACAGTTATCGAAACCAAAACAAAATTTCAATTTCTTAAAAAACGTTTGTTGATTACTAAATGGTAAAAAATGTTAATGAAAACACTACTGCTAACTGGAGGACGAATGATTGAGAATAGTGGACACCACTGGACTGACAATAACGATGATCTCAATACACCCGATATCATCAACGATATCAAGACGTCGGACATTGATATCTCAATGTTTACCGCAAATGATAATCCGTTCGCCAATACGTTCAAGAAGATGGCTGACTATAACGTGAAGGCCATCGAGCAGGTGTTGGTCGAAGAAACGGAATCGATTAATACGGAAAGCGATAATACGGGTATCGGTGAACAGATCACTCAACAGTCACTGGAGTCAGACAACCATTTTACTGATTTATCCCAATTTATCGCGGAATCATTACACCATTCACCAGAACCACCATCAGTGGAATCGATGGATATGATGGTATCGCCCAATGATATACTCGACAGCAACTGTTACGCAACGGTCCCCACAACCGCATCCATCTATCAAACCATTGATTCGTTGCACGCAGATGTTAGTCAGCATTCGGTGATGTCATCGTCTAATATGCCTGTAATGAGTACTATAGACATGTCAGTACTTTTCGATTCGCAGGCATCGCAATCGCAATCCCATTCACAATCGTCGCACTACTCATACGATCACCGGTCGAATCCATCGCCAAACCTAATCTATTTAAAACCAGTATCGCCCACATCGTCGTACACGTCCAACACTGATAGTCAAACACATTTTGTGGCATCGCCTCAGTCCGACACTAACATCACTGATATGAGCGATGACGTGATGGACACGAAACACAATTTCGAGCCATACCTGCAGCCAACTGTAATTAATGATCACTTGTATAGTACGCGTTCTTCATCGCCACCGCATAAACATAATACCAAAGATAAAAAGTATTTGTCGATAAGGAAGAAGAATAACGTGGCGTCAAAGAAATCTCGAATGTCGAAGAGGGAGAAACAGAAGCAAATGGACGAAAAAATCGCTTTCTATACCGAAGATAATAGAAAGTGTCACGAAATGATCTCCAGAATGGAAAAAGAGATTGAATGGTGTAAAAACTTTCTATTCGCTAAAGTTCGTCAGTCGTCTCAGAAGTGAATGATAATAACACCCGCTTTCAAAGAAAACCGGAGTTTTCGTGTGGATCGAAAAATAGCTTTATTGTTCCTCTTTTTATTATCGTTCAATTTTTTTTAAATCAAAAAGAATTCACTCATTAAACGGCACACAAACACCCATTTTTTAGATATGTTTTTACAACATATTTTTATTTTTAATTTATAAAAATTTTATGTTTTTATTTATATTATACATTGTAAAATATTCTATAACGTTAACGTTGTTAAGTTTGTGATTTACGAATTATAAGCTTAATTTGATTATTCATTGAATATGGATAAATAATAAATAAAAAAGAATTATATTCCTAAAAATATTGATTTATTTCAAATGTTTGGAGATAATAATAATAATAGTAATCGATTTATTGAGAAAATGAAGAGAAACAAACACGCAAATAAAAACTTTTTTTTAACTATCACTTTATTACACTAATAATGGCATCTACATGTATAATATATTAAGTGGCGTACCATTTGGCATCTCATTGTGTTCAGTTGATTGCGAAAAATAAAATAAATGGCCATAAAACCACTATTTTTAGATATAGCTGTATAACTTTATATTGTTATTCAACATTTAAAATGATGATGTAATGCCAGTTTTTTTGGATGCGATTCAAAAATATACTATCAACCAGATAATAGACTTCCGCGAGTATTTCAGTTATTGCGCTGTGCTTTAGAATTTTATTGTTATCGAAATGAGTGAGAGGAAGGGGTGAAAACTACATTAAATTATTAAGGGTAACTTACTATAGGTGATAATAAAATTATCTTTAAATGAAATAAAGATTGTAAATGGAACGAAGAAATTTTAAATACATTTGCAATTTTTATTATGCACTATAAAAAGTGAAGTGAAAATATGTATTTATGGTAAACAAGTCAGTATTTCTACTAAAATGATTATGTCTCGAGATATATCGCTAAATCATACTTATCGGGAGATAAATATTTTTAATTTATTATTATGATTATTTAGTTTAAAAAGCACCGAAACTTATTTCATTGGCGGTAAAAAATAAAAATTAGTTTCTCCGTAATAATAACAACAAAAACACATAAAGCCTGTTAAACCGTGAAAAAAAATTCCAATAAACAAAATTAAATATTTTTTTTAATACTTGGTTAAGAATGAGATTGGCTGTAAAACCCATTTTTTGTTTATGTGGTGATCGTAAGTCAAAACTTTATCCGGTAAAAGCACATCTGCGGCACTTTTCTCGAAAGGTGACTAACATTTTTCGTTTATTGCTTACACTGACGAATGAGACCCACATTCTAATACCAATGACGTCAAGAAACTGTGTACCTGAGGCTAATTTTGATTTCTTTAGTCAGTTCGAGCCTGTAGACCTTGAATAGTACGTTGGGATGTGTTTTTGAATCACTGGATGAGAAACTGTTTTGCTATTCGAATCGAATAAATTAATATTCTAGTGTTTTCGTTAATAAGCCTACATATCCTGTCATTATTGCATTGACGCAACTAAATTTAGATTCTTTAAAACTGTGTGATTTTTTCAATTTAAAAATACCTTAAATTTTAAATTTATTAATAAGTTTGTCTGTCATAAAAAAAGATGATTATTTGGTGTTATGCATATTTAATCAGATTAGGTGTTAGTTTAGAGGCCAAATAAAGCGTATACATGCATAACATTTTCACACTTAAAATAATAGCTATCGTATAGTTTTCCATATAAAATATTCTTTTTTATCATGCATTCTGAAAATATTTTATGCACAATCACTTTCTATTTTTCTGTTATCTCATTACATAGAAAATACGTTCCTTAAGCATTGTTAACTATGGTTACACTATAAGTATTAAGTGCGGAAGATAACAGAGTACAAAACCATATTTTTAAAAAAATCTGCTGATCATTTAATTTGTTTGTTTTTATTGATGAAACTAAAGATAAATGTTTATTGCAGATGAAGTTAGAATAAGAATTTGTAAAAAATATAATAGCTAAAAATAAATATAACAAAACAATAAGTGTGACAAATGTAAAGTTAAATTACAGTAAATATAAAAATTTTGAAATTGTATGAGAATTAAAGTTTTAAACTTGTGCTTCTGTCCGTATGAATGGTCGTAGTATTGTATATTAATAAAGGGATTTAACATATTTTTTTTATAATAAAGGGATTTGGGATCTGTCACATATGTATGCATTAATCCTCGAAAAAGTGAGCTTCCTATCTATCGTTCTTGTTTAATATTTTTAATATCCACACTTTGAGAAAAAGTTTTATGCAAAAATGTGCGCATAATACTAATTGAGTGCAAAAACGAAATTTGATTTTCTATTTTTAGAGAGTTTTAAAATAAATTTTTAATTAACATATTTCATTAAACGGCGAAATGCATAATTCGATGTGAAATTGAGATCACAATTTTATCTAAATTATTTATCTCAAAAATAGGCGATAAAAAGTTTAAGGGAAAACCATTGCGACAATTTTTCTATTATAATTATTTGGTTCTTTTAATAGTTCATTAAATTTTATTTATATTTAATTTAAATATTCGAAGATTGTAAAATTTCTTTTTCTATAAATTTCTGAATTAATAAACATGTTATCACAATAAAAAATCTAATTATCAAATTACATTAGGATTTTGGCATACAAATATAAAACAAGAGCGAATTGAGATATCGATCACTTTTTAAAACAAATATTAGTATTGAAAATTCTTACAATTTTTTCACTTGTAAGTCAACGTTTGTGATCTTTGTTAATTTTCACCAAATAATTCACGAAATTTCTGATCACAAACGTTGACTTACAAGTGAAAAAATTGTAAGAATGTGTTCAGTCAACGAAAAAAACTTAAAAAATCTAATAGTATTGAAAATGTTTTTATGCAAACGTATTATAACTGGATGAACTCTAACGGCTAAGCCTCTAAAACTCTAAAAGAATTTAATTAAAAATTTGGCTAAATGTCACACTGTTCGGTAGAAATAGTGTTAGCACTATATACTGTAGTAACAATAGGCAGAAAGAAATTATCAAATTTAAATGTACTGTTTTTCTATAAAAGTGAGCTAAAATTTAATAATGTTGGGTTTCCCTAAAAATTTCAACGGGCTATTATTAAATTTATAATTAATCTCTAATTTTAATCAAAGGTTTATAATTTCTAATATTATATAAGAAAATAAATCTGCATTTTAAAATTGACGATCATATCTAATTCCTATTTATTTTTAGATGTGATAAGATTTTTTGCATAAAACACTTTAGAAATCTGTCAAATTTAATTTACACGTGTTAGTATTATATTAAACTCTAGATTAAAATGAGAAATTCCATACAAACTGACGGAATTCCGTGAGCTTATATCTAATATGAAAAAGGTTCCTATTTAGCTTAAATTGAATATTTTTTATCCGCATGTCGACAATTTTCGTCCTTAACATTTTTATATTAAAAATCACATTTTTAAACTAAAATTGCAATATTCCTTTATTATATGAACTCCTTATTATAGAAAATGTTATCCTCTTATAATAAAAACAAAATTCTTATTATAAAATAGTCTACAGAAACATAGATGTCATTTAAAATGCTTTTGCAACAGTGATGTTATTTGGTTTGCCAGTTATGCCAATTTTCGGTGAATAGACTCCTACAGACTACAAATTTTGCTCTACAAATAATGCAGTAGTGGTACTGTCTCTAATGTGTAGGGTCTTTTCGCAGGAAATGGGAGAAAATGGTATACCAAAAAAACATCACTGTTTTGCAAAGCCACATAACAATTTTGATTATTGTAAATAAGCAGGAAATGGAAATTATATTTAGATTAACAAAAATTTGAATTAAACAAAAAAGTAGAGTATAGCGATTGGTTCGTTAGTACAGTATTAACCGCGTAGACCTGGGCCTCACTAGAAGTGAGTGACTTCATTCCCATCACAAATTTGTTATTTTTTTTGTATTTTATTTAAAAGTTTTTTGTTGTTGATTTTTTTTTTTGCAATTTTCAATATATTGTAATTACCAATTATTACATTTGAATATTTTCCCGCTTTTATGTGATCAGTTCGAGCTCAAGGGTTGCGCGTAACTAATATACCGGTTGCGGGTACGGTTATAGTAACTCACGCTACATCCAAAGTAAACATACCCATACAAAAATTGTTAGTTTTTCACCATATCTTTAGTAGAGACATCTCTTAACTCAATTTTTAAACAAATAGATAGTGATAGTACGAATACGAATGTTATGTGCAAATAAATGTGATCTGTTTTAACTTTACTAAAGAAAAAAGACCATTGTCTCGTAAAAATACGCATAAAATTTTACTAAAATACGGACGAAAAATTTTTCAGAACTGAACTGAGGAATGTTAATCATTAAAAATGTATTATAAACAAGAAACTTATAATATTAGATATTGTAAATAATTATAAGTTTTGTCCAATGTATGATTATGTTTATAATGTTTGTATTGTGTTGTATGTGCGCAGCCCTTATCATATTTTGATATGTAAACATTAATCGTAACAATTCTTATATCGATTTTGCTACATAGCAATCGCTATCGACCGGTGGCTGCACTCGAAGGAAAAACCGCAATAATTTATAACATTAACTTTTTAATATTGTTAACGCTTCATTTAGAATGCGACGTCTATTATGTTTTAAATCGTTAGTATCGATATGTTTATCGATATAATATACCGTATATGACGTCATCCAATTTAAGTTTCACACATTCCTATTATTATTAGTGTGTGCGCTCTTCTCTACTTAATCCAAGTGTTTGTAAGATTACATACACTAATAATTTTATGTTTGTAGCAAAGATGGCGATATCACGCATTAATCTTAATGTTTGTTCGGCTTCTTTTAATCTATCCTTAACATTACTCAAATATGAGTTTATAGCTGGAAATATGCTTTGATTGTTTGGGTTAAAAAACACCACTATTACTATAATGCCCGTTAAAATCAGTGGTATGATATTCAAGTCAAGCCATGTTTCATTGTTGGGGTCAAACCACAACTTTATTACAATTATCATAGCAATTATAATAACGAATAATATCGTAAGCCATATGAGCTTTAAATCAATAAATGTCTGCTTTCGCTTCGCATTTTTAGAGTTTTTATTTCGTTTAGGCATTCTAAACAATATTCTACTCTTTATTAATACACAACTTTTTGTTTTCGGTAAACTTTCAAACGTAATACTTTTCTTATAAGTTTTGGTCTACTTTTTATTACTTTTACTCTTTATATAAACTTTTCGTCTTCATAGAACGTCGACAATTCTTTTTACTATAACCCTCACCATATACTTTGTTCTTCATATAAACTTTTATAATGAGTTCTAATATTTTATAATTTTCTCTAACTAGACGTTCACATTTTCCACTTTAACTTATACTGGACTGGTAATTAGAGGTTTTTATCCTAAAAAAGTCAAGCGAAATTTACATACATAAGACTCGAACTCCAGTTCATGAGCAGTAAGATCAAGAACGTTAACCGATAGACTACCGAAATACTAGAAAACACAACGCTAAAATTTTAGTATTTATGTGCAAAAAAATACTGAATTGATTAAGAGCAACATCTGGCGGATAAAATAGAACTATAAAGTATTTTCTGTGTGCAACGCAAATTTAGAGTACAGTATGTGAAATTCAAACACCATTTCAATTGATATTCTATAGAATACACGTAAACAAACCAATGTTTTAGTTTGTGAAACACAGTTTTCTCGATTATTATTACATATCAAATATTAAATATATAGTTGTTTTAACCGCAATAAAAGTTTTTACCGCATAATATAATAATCTAACTGCGGATATAATGTCGAAAAATAATAATAAATAATAACTATTAAAACAATTTTATTATAAAAATGATTAAATGCGAAGACGACATGGATTTCAAGTTCGATATGTCAAACAACGCAACCGTCAATGAGATAACGAACGGTGACATAAGCGGCGAACAGTTGTTTGCGTGTGACTGCAAATTGGGTCCAAACGACACGCCATGCTATCAGCAGTTCCACACCAAACAAATCAGCGAACACCGAATCGACTATCAATCGTGCGATTACTGGGACGACGACTGCTATAATCTACTCAACGAACGAATTATCGCAATCATGTAAATTAAACCAAAAAAAACTTTTGATTAATAAACAAAAAGTTTTAAAATTGGTTACCGTTTTGTTTTAGGTCAGTGTTAATCGACAGTTCGTCGCATTCCCGAAATAACGCCAATAATGGGCGTAAGAGACGCGCAAAAACCAGTACAAAGTTCTTGTGGAGAGGACTAACTGTGTGCAAAACATTCTTCCTTCACGTTCACGCTATCAAAAAACCAAAGTGGAGTTACTTGAAGAAGCGGTACTTCAAGTACGGCGTCGAACCGCGACAACACCAGAATAAGATCAAACCGGTCAACAATAACGCCATTAAAGGCGAAGAGAGGCAAACGATTGTGACGTTTATACGCGATTACGCCCAACAAAACGCTCGAAATGCCGATTCCGGTAACAATAGTATATTTCTTTCGGCCGACGATTCGGTTAAATCGATATATCGATTGTTTAACGATAACTTAGCGGAACGGAAAATCAGTTACGAAACGTTTCGTAATGTATGGAAAACGTATTGTCCAAACATCAAGTTCGAGACCAAAAGCGACAAATTATTAGTTATTGAGTTTATTAAGAGTTACGGCAAACAGCACTCCTGTTCGGAGCAAACGCGCGGTAACACCACTTCCATGATATTGTCGTCGGAGCACAACGTGAAGATGGTTTACTCCGCTTTTAAGCAACGATACGAAACCGATGTCAGTTACGACGTGTTTAACCACACGTGGAAGACGTGCTGCTCTAATATTATCGTATTTTTCGCATTAAGGTTTTTTGCATTAAGGTTTTTCACGCGCTATTAACCCAACAAACCACACAATTAAACATAAATATCGTCCCGTTTTTATTAATAAAACATATGTTTCGCGGTTTAATTTTGTTATGTGTTTAATTTTTATCAATTATATAAAAACTATTAAATAAATTTGATTAAAAAATAATAAATAAAAAGATTTTTTTGCCCAAATTATAAATTTAGTTCACGGGAACGCATCGAGATGCCAAAAACAGTGGTAAATGTGCCAAATAATTATAAAATAAGTTTAAATTGTGGTCAAATGCAAGTATATATATTTATTTTAGTTAATAAAAATGGAAAAATGGTTAAAATAATTAAATATATTTAAGTAGTAAAGGGTTTATAGGGCTGTTAGAGGGGACAAGAGGAGGGGGCAGAGGGAGGGAACAGTTGGAGGGATAAAAAGGAGGGGACAGTTGGAGGGGTAAAAAGGAGGGGACAGTTGGAGGGAGCAAAAGGAGGGGACAGTTGGAGGGGGCAAAAGGAGGGGACAGTTGGAGGGGGCAAAAGGAGGGGACAGTTGGAGGGGGCAAAAGGAGGGGACAATTTGTGGGGATATTTGGAGGATGAGAAATTTCTAAGAATGACCACAGTTTACACTTATTTGTTTGAGTAACTTAATAAATTTCTTTTAATTTAATAGAAAAATAATTGTGACAAAGTCTATCAACGCAAAAATTATAGTGTAGACTCTGCTGATATGTTAGCTGCAATAAAGGAAGCACAAACAACTCAGCCTCCAATTAATATTACACAAATTGCACACATCCACAACGTTTCTGTGACTTCGCTACGTCGCAGACTTAAGGGAGAAGTTTCGATTGATGCAGGAGTTGGGCAAAAACCACATCTTACAGATATTGAAGACCACCAACTAGTCAAATTTATCAAACTTATGGCAGATGGTGGATTTGGATTTACTCCTAAAACACTTCGAGAGTAAATTTACCTTCGTAATGTACTTACAATACAGCTAAAATATTTATCTAGATTTGTAGAAAATTTCATGATAAAAAATGGCTTTGATACTGGTCCATCAAACGCATGGGTTAGTCGCTTCCTCGCAAAACACGGTGACCTGTCTAAACGATTTGGCAAAAATCTATCCATACAACGTTTAGAGGCAATGAATCGAAATAATCTTAACGATTTTTATTCACTTTTAACTCCGATGTTAACTAATGCTCCAGGTTTGTTCATAGTTTATTGTTAAGTTTTTATAGCTGTTTGTATAATAGGTGAAGTTATTTTCAACTGTGATGAGGCTGGGTTTTGCCTAACCCCAAAAGAAGGCTACTTGATAGCTAGACGTGGCGCAAAACAAGTGTTTCAAGCAGTTCCAGCAGATGGTCACCAATACATTACGGTTCACTTTGCTGGTAATGCTAACGGCCACATTCTTTCGCCCTTAATCATCTTCAAAGGACATAAACTCCAAACCAACTGGCAAACGTGGAATGGAGCTCATTATGCTAATACTGAAAGAGGATGGATGAAGACAGACGTTTTTATCAACTGGTTGGGAAATGTTTTTCATCAACAAGCCAATGATCAACGTCCTACTGGATACACTGGTCCCATTTATTTAATTCTAGACGGTCACTCAACTCACACTAATATCAATGTGGTTGAAATCGCATCCCGTTTAAATATAGTGCTAATTAAACTACCATCTCATAGCACTCATATTCTACAACGTAAAGATATAATTCAATAAACCGTTAACAAAATAATAATAACTATTGTTTTACAGCACTTGATGTCTCCTTTTTCGGACCATTAAAGACAAGCTGGTTTAATGTTTTGAATATTTGGAACCGCAATCATAACTGTGCTGTTCCGGATGCTAAACTAAATCCTGCGAAACCATGGAATGCTCATGGGTGGCGTTACTTTGACGAATCAGAGTCTGTAGTGGAAAAGTTAAGAGACATTAATCCATCACAATGCTCGAACGTGATGGATGCTTGCTTATTAGATCAGATGATTAAAGTCTTAGAACCACAACCACTTCCGCAAATTCCAACCACAACTTTTACGTGTGTTCCATGTATGTATAAATAAATAGTTATTAGTTTTCCTTTTAACAATATTTATTTTAGCACAAGAAGAAAGACTTAAGCGTGGTAGTCGTCTTGGTGCGGTTTTGACAAAACCCACTAATGAGTCTGTTGAAGATTCGTTAAAAAATCTAAAATTAGAAAGCCCTCAATCTTCATTTCCATCCATGGCATATAAAGAGCAATGTCTTGTATGCAATCAGACACCAATTGGTGCTCTTTGGATATGTTGTAGCCTTCCATCATGCTGTCAATGGCTTCATACAAACTGCCACCCAGAAGTTAGGAACAAAACAAATTTAGAAGTATGCGATAAATCATTTTTTAATAAAATAATATAATAAACGTAATATTTAGATTTCACAATTACAATGGTTTTGCCCTATTTGTCAAGTTTGTAGACAAACAGAAGTGGACGAGTTTAAAAAGTCTTTAAATAACT
Organism: Phthiracarus laevigatus; assembly: GCA_034700185.1. Taxonomy (NCBI): domain Eukaryota; kingdom Metazoa; phylum Arthropoda; class Arachnida; order Sarcoptiformes; family Phthiracaridae; genus Phthiracarus; species Phthiracarus laevigatus. The sequence continues at coordinate 2,415 of JAQIXJ010002539.1, read as the reverse complement.
AAGTATTAGTATCATTTAGAACAAAAGGCCCTTTTTAGGGCCACCAAATTGTGAAAAGGTTTAGATTAATAATGTTTTATGATAATTCCTATAAAAAATAATACTAACATTTAATTGTCTACTAGAAAATTTACTATTAAAAGACCGATAATGATAAACTATGTTATGGTAATTGGTAGAAAATAACATACGATAATAATGGTAATAGCTATTGAGCAGGTATCTACAAAATTTTCAAGTTTTTTTTAATTTTAGATTGGTATCGGTTATTGGAGTCAACAGCTGTTATATGGTCACTCGATTAATAGGAATTAAACAAGACTAAAAATATGGCCCTCTTTAGGGTAACCGATTTTGAGGGATTCCTTTACTTTTCCCTTTTTCCATTTCTTTTTCCCTTTTTCCTTTTCTTTTTCCCTATTTCCTTTATCATTTTAAAATTTCCCTTTTTGCGCAAATATCAGATGATGGTCGCAGAGGCTTCCATCAATTTTAACAATTATAAAAAACAAAAAATGGGGGGAGGCCCTTTTCGCCTCTCTCTCCCCCCATTTTAAAAGAGAGGTGTGCGATGGCACCATAGTGACGGGGTCCACGTCCCGGTGCTGGGTAGGAAAATAGAAATTTAAAATTTCTATTTTCCTAGCTGACGTCACTTTAGGCTATTTTAAAAATACAATTACAAAAATCCGTGCGAAGCACGGGCTTAACCTAGTTGATCATATATAGTTATTGATAGAAATTCATTTTTCTAAAAAGATTTTATATAATATATTTATTTTACTTATCAGTTTAATGTGAAACAGTTTAATATAAATCAATAATTAATTAAATAACGTTTTTAATGAACGATCAAAATTGATTCGATTTAATTCGAACACAAATTTAAAAAATTTTATTGTTGAAACCTTAATGCGAAAAATACGATATTGGTGTCATAGAGTTGCGAACACAATCGTTTGAACGCTTCTTCCAAACAATCAAATTGTTGCCATATGTAACTGCATTTATCCTTCTTCGAGCTCTAATCCATTGGTTTCCCTTTTTGAACGCAATCTTTGTATTTGTGATCCGATTGAATGGTTAGACAACTTGCTATCACCCATACTTTCAATGGTATTCGTAATGTTTGCGTTAACGTGTGAACAACTGATAGCCATTATCGCAGTAATGATGATAATTGAATAATAATTAACAATTTTTGATATTATAACACGAATTGATGGCAAGCGGTTAAAATTCAAACGGATAAACTGATAACTGATATAAAAATATTATTTAAATGAATTAACTTTTATGTGCTCGTGATTAACATTATTCTGATTGACCTTATTATGCTTTGTTATTCGCGTGAATCTGTTAATTTGAAACTTTAAATTATTAAATAAAGAATAATTCAGAATCACATTCTCAACAATTAAACTTATTTAAAATTTATAATCACGCAGTTGTTGATTGTTTAATTATTATATATCAAGTTTCATATCATAATAAATCATACATTTATTTAATAATATATCAGTTGTTTCGCAATCTTAGGAAATCTGTGCCGAAAACTATCGGTGTTTGAAAGATAGGTTAAAACTTTTTGTTGATAATGCATTGGTTACTGTTGACAGTAGTTATGGTTGGGATCAGTTGGTGCGACTGTACATCGAATGACACGATACCTGTTATCCCTAATATTAGTTCAATGCATGAGTTATATCTTAAATTAGTGCAAACATGTCCCGAAACACAGTGAATGGATATATATATTGGCTGATATATAGATTGCGGACTCCAACAATGTTTAATAAAATATTTTGTTTAAAAATATAAAATTTATTAAAATAAGTTTAATTGTTAGAAAGAGCATAAATTATAAAATAAGCTAAAAGGAATAATTAGTTATAAACAAAACTTATTTTTTTGTTAGTTAAGTGATGTGATTTGTTAGGTTAAGTTATTTTAGGTTAGTTAAGGTTAGGTTATGTTTGGTTAGGTTAGGTTAAGTTTGGTTAAGTTTGGTTAAGTTTGGTTAAGTTTGTTTAGGTTAGTTCTAAGATAATTATCATTAATTGTGTTAATTACACTTTAATTTAAAATACTTAATTTTATTCGTTTTTTAATTGTATTGTTATGCATGCTTCCGTTTATGTTATAATTGAGATTACGTTTTTTAAAATTCTATTGTTTAATAAAAACATTATTGGAGTCCGCAAACTATATATGCCCCACGCACTGTTCATCCGAATCAAAGCAAGACAGCAATATCAAGCAACAATGTTGTAACACATGGGTTTGGTTTGAGTGTTTCCAACAACATTCCCAAAAGATTTGCGCGGAAACGTTTGAATCGCACGAGAATGACAGGAAACAGTTTATCCGTACTGTGAACTCGAATTACTGCTGGGATTATAAACGAAGAACAAA
>JAQIXJ010002538.1:0-15505 GCA_034700185.1 Phthiracarus laevigatus | reverse complement strand
ATAAAATTGTCGGGCTTATTATTTTTTGGCACAAAAGCCCGGCCCGATAGATTTTTTTAACTTAAGGCCCGAGCCCGGCAAAACCCGACAGAAAACGTCGGGGGCCCGAAAAATCGGGGGCCCGTTTCATAGTCTAGTGTATAAAACATTAATTCGTTTTCTATAAAACATTAGAGGCAGATGCCACTTAAGTTCTGAGTTATAATTTTTCAGTTTAATCTGATTTTTAAACCTTTTAACCGAAGTTTTTGAATATTCAGTAGTTGATTATCCCTAAATTACCACAAATCAGATGCCACAAAAATATTAACCTTAATTTAAGTTGTTTTAGCATAATTTGCATGTTTTGTCCATATTTTTGTCAAGTTTTAGCCTGAAATTTCCTTTTTTTAAAGCAAATGCCACTTTAGCTTTAATCTTTTTTTTTCCTAATTTTGCTTATTATGCCCATTTTGACCTTTTGTCATATTGAATCTAGAAAATTTATTATGCCCATTTTGACCTTTGATTTTTGCCTGTTTCAGCCTTATATTGACCCAATCTTGGCCATTTTTTACCCTTGTAATGACAATTTTGAGAATACTTTTGTTCGTTGTGATACTATTTATTGGCTTTTTTAAACTGAAAATCCTTTAATTAGAATAATAAATTGGTAAAATCCCTTTATTAGACTAAGATGTCGGTAAATTCCCTTTAAGAGAATAATAAATTGGTAAAATCCCTTTATTAACATAAGAGTGTGCACATCCGACAGACGGACAGAATACCCAAATCCATAAATCTGAAATTTGCAGTCAGATAAAAAATATTTGAAAATGTAATTTTTACTTTTGTTTTCGTTATTTATTTTTTTATTCAATTTTATGTAAAAAATAATCATTCATGGTCCACAGTCGAGAACAGCTTTTGCTGACTGTGTAAACATTTAAGTTAATAAACTTAATAATTAACATTAAAACCGCGAGAATCCTTGTTAAAAAAATTGTCGCGAACTTTCATTTCCCTAAATCGATAGTTGGACTTTTTCAAAATTTGAATACGAGTTTTACTTTCAATTTCCAATATATTGTATTTGAATTAGGAAAAAATAAAATAAACGTTTGGATTCGTAAAATGTAAAAGTAGTAGTAATAAATCATTTTTATTTGATGTTTTATTAATAATTATTGATCACATTTGAAAATGGCATACAAATTAAATTGTTTTATACAATAATATTTTTCATCAAAATCTACATTTCTATATTACATTGCAATTTTCATTCGGAAAACACAGTTATACTGAAATTGCAATAAAAAAGCATGGATTATTTGCCCATAATAGTGTCTTTGATGGCGCCAATGAATTGTGCGGGAACCCAATAGATCCATATTCTGGACGCCTCTGTGGGTCCCGTTTGAATGCCCATTATATGGTACTCGTCGTTGCCTTCGATTGGTTCGCTAACGATCGACCGAACAGACATCATCGATAACTTTTCCGTTCTTTCCTTTGTTCCAACCCATAGCTGGTCCTGTTCTAGTTTGAACGTTAGTCGCACTTTGTTACCATATTTGTTTAACATCCCATGTAACGGTTCCAATGGAAGACTAGAGGCTCCGTTCTTCCACGCGGCCATCACATCAGTCGGTTTACCTTTATCTAAGATTTTTTTGTGTTGCTATTGTTTTGAAACAAAGAGTCATATTGGAAACAATGCAACAGTTATTGTACGTTGTTTTCATATACCTTTTGTCGACAAAGCGGTTCTTTGGCACTAACGGCAGCCTTTTCTTCCTTTACGTCTTCCTTTGTTGTTAAATTAACAGCAATCACATCATTAATTGACGAACCGATGAGCAATACTTTAACTCCATTTTTAATCGAAGAATCACGTAATGTTTTATTATCGTTTAAATTGCCTATTATTCAGACAAATGTTTAAATGATGATATTTAATCGTTTCAAACATAATTACCTTTGAAGCACAACTTTTGCATAGACGGTGCGATCTGCGTAAGCGTTTGGATGTGTTCTTTCAATTGTAATATACTCTTATTAAGGCTAAACTTAATATCATACGTCGTTTTTTGGTAAACTATTTTAAAATCGACGCACTCTTCGGTGCTCGACGTGGAAGCTATCGACACATTTTCAAGCGATTCCGCGTTCTTCATGTGTACGTCTGATTGTGGTTCGGTTTCACTCTCCAAACGCTTACTAATAGTATTTGAATGATCGTCACTATTGGTCACAACATTAATACATCGATCATCTATAATCATGTTTCCATCTTTTGCCGATGTTTGTGCCAATTCTGTTGTAAGTTGTGTTAAGTGTTGACGTTCCGACAAATCCGATGCCATTATTTTATTGCAATCAATATCATTGGAGTTATTCGCGTTTTGTTGCCCATTAGTTCCCGTTTTTTCGGTTTCATTCATCTTGGAATCAGCTGTTTGTTCGCAACATCAAAATTATTGGTTACGATTATCATAATATGCGTTTAAAATGACATTGTCATATAAATGATACTCACTTTTTTCGTCAGTTGTCATATTATAATATCACTCAGATATGTCTGTTATTAACTGTTGAATGATTCCAATCCAACTAAAAATAAACAAATAGTTTAGATTTTAAACAACAAATTATCTCAAACACAAATTATCAGTTAATGTGTAACTATGATATTAAAATGATTGCGTAATTAGTAATTAGAAAAAATAAATGATAATATCATATATTACGAGATGAAAATGAATTAAATTTTAATATCACGTTATATAATGTATTAATACTTAATTGTTTGAGACGCGCTTTTAATATTGTTTATAAGATTTACGGGTTCAACGATTAAATATCGAAATAATTGGCGTGTGATCGCAATAACTATAAACTCGCAAATAATAATACAATAAATAAAATGGTCTAAATTGTATTAAAGTTTTTATTTGTTGAAATTAAAATCAACTAAACGCTATAAACTAAACATAACGCTAACATCTATCACATACAGTATAGCATAGGATATGCATATCTATGTACCATATAATGAGTAAGCTATAAGCAATAAACTATACTATACGTCAATAGTTCGTTGTGTATTGTACTGTATATTATGCTGACTCGTGAAATATATTCACGTGTATTGACAACATATGTTTTGAGCGCTATTTATAAACTAAATATTCATCAAAAACAAATCATTAATAATTTATGTCTTGTGTTTTTTAACCTCTCTCTAGTTATTGGGTTTTACTTAAGATATAAAGTGTTGTTTATTAGAAAGTACTAATTTTTGTATCAAATAATAGAGAGTGAGAGGTTTACGCAACTTAAGGTTTATGCCACTGTATTTTCTCCATCCTAATCTTTATTAGTATCAGTTCTTTTCTGTGTCTGAGTCTGAGAAATGTAAACATTAAACTAGATATTATTTATTACTAAATAAAATTGCAATATTAATCTCTAAAACAATCTCTGTTAATAATAATCATTTTTTCAATCGAGTTTTATAAATTTTGCACATTTTGGTAAACCATGGCCTTGAATATATTTATCAACTAGACTAGTAAACGGGTACCCGCATTGTCGGGTTCAGGTTTGGTACCTGAACTGCGACAAGGTTGTCACGTCTGGCTCGGGTAATAAAATTTTTTTTTATAAATCCCGACTTTTTTAAAAAATACAAAGTTATAAACAAAAATTTAGGAAAACTTTTCCATTTTTATAAAAACGAACTTTAGACTATTATAACTAAATAACAATTACTAGTTTTAAAACTATTAATATTTTTTATTTATGTAATATTTTTTGCAATAAATTATCGATGTTTGTTGAAGATCGATGATCGGGTCGGTCGTTGATTAAACCCTCCAGGGTTCGGGTCGTGTTCCGAAATTGCTATCGATTTACTAGTGTACTACAAACAGATCATTTTATATGACTATTAGTGATTGAAAATTTAGTGCCATTACTAGTGTCATCAAATTAAGGACTAAAAACAGAGTAATTTTAGGAAGGAAAAAGGAAAAAAGTTATAAAATCATGATTATTCAGGAAAATCAAAGTTTCTTTAGTAGTATATAAAAAATTATTTTATTTATTGATTAAATATTTAAGTTAACGAGTCATCATTTAAAAAATTAGCGAAAGATCTTTGACATCACATGATACAGGGGCAGAGCAAATGTTTGTCATACGTAGGAATTATAATAAATTTTAATATGAAAAGAATTTTTAACAAAGTGGATTTTTCAAAAAATTTAGTTTAACTAAACAATAACTCATGAATATGGAAATAATAAATGAATTTGGTGCGATACATTCAAAGCATTGTTTTATTCCTTGATAGTCCACGTATGACTGTGAACGCTTAAACGCAGTTCAGTACTACCAGTATATATACCAGTCTATTCAGTATAAAAATAGGTTCTCAGTCGCGAAACATATCGCACCAAATCCATCTATGATGTAAATAACACGTAGTTTATATACTGTACATTAATAACATAAAAACAAAAAAGTCAGGATTTACATTCATTTTGAGAAGTTTTAAGATAAATTTAGGATTTTCAGGAACATTAAATAGAGCTCAAAATACTTGGATTGATGTGATTCGTGCACATTGTATATTCTATCAATTATATCCTTAAACTTATAAAAACAATGATTTTCAAACATTTGATGACTAACCATTACCATAATGTGGTACTGTAGTGGAATTGGAGATCATGTCCATATGGACACAATGGCATGGCATATATCGCCGCATCACAACGAATCGCATCGCCTAATAGTATTCCGTAATTGAATCCATAATTGAATAAATGTTTTATATCTCTGTGAATTAATTTAATTAAACAATATGTTTGTGTCTTGCGATTTCTACATTTGAGGGCCTACTTATCAAATGGACAGAATATTAAGAACGCATATACACTATCAGAATTAACAACATTCCAATCAGTATACCTAATATTAAAATACATTATTTTATTTATCCGTTTGCGAACATCATTAAAATCATTCAATTAGTTAATCAACTTTATATACCAAACTCCTCAAGACTGGTACAGATCATACTCAAACCTTCTAAACTCCTACAAGATATTCCCAATCATTACTGCATTTACAGATCCGATTGATAATATAAAAATTGATGTATCTATTAATCTTGATCCTCGAAAACGTTGCTGGATTTGTAACAAAGTGGGTCATATTAAAAAAGATTGCAAATTAAAAAATGCTAACATTGGAATAAATGCTCAACCAATCAACAGAAGACTTACTACACGAGAAAATACAACTCGTTCTCAGAATGAATATTTACGCGGAAATGCATTAATTCAACTGGAAGAGGATAATCCATATTCTCAAGAAATTGCAACAAATCTAATAATAATTCTTTGAACTTACTTGACACCCATAATATATCGTTGGATAACAGAGAAACCGATGATGTCAGCTCACAACAATCTGAATTAACTTCACAGAACTCTGAAGACGCACATCTATCTTCTCAAACAAATATAATCACTTCTAAAGAACTAAACTATTACATAAATCCTGTTAACTCTACCGTTGAATAAACTGGAAATCATGAAATGAATGCTCAATCACTCCAACCGATTCATCAGATTGACATACCCTCAACTCCACTGATAATCCAATCACATCCCACCATTGCCTCTCCAACACATGCCACATCCTCAATTCGCAGTTTTATGCAATACACTGAAAATATCCAGCCATCAGCCTTAAAATCGAATGTACCGGAGGTACTTAATTATTCTGGACTCTCAAAGGCAGATATTTCAACCGCTGAAAAATGCATTAACAATGATATACGTTTTATAAATATCAATAAAGCAAAGGACTATTCTAAAATTACTTACAAACAACTTCCAAGACATGAAAAAATATACTAAGCCTTTTACGATTCAAAGAAGTCTATTAAAAACCTTCAATATATTATGTCTGACCATGAAATTTATAACGGACTCACTGATGCGGTTCTCTTTGAACAGATTAAAAAAATGATTGAGAAAATTCCAAAAATTAACTTAAACACGAATAAAGCTATAACTTGTTTTCTCAGAAGCAATAATTTTGCTACTGATGCTGACTATGTTGAACGTGTTCTCAAAGCCTGTAAAATTATAGCGATTTGGTATTTTAGCTATTTCACTCTCTCAAAGTGCCAACTGCTAGTAAATAAATTACAACTGATTTATAATGTCTACAAACAAATTCAAACCTCAAACTTTTAGCGCTCAACATCAGTAAATGTTTATTATCTTCATTTAAATGTGATAATTTACTCTGCAATTATGACATATGTCTTATACAGGAACTAAGTCCAACTGAAAACTTAGATTTCCATAACAACAATAACTCCCACTTCTTCTTTTTTCGTCATAATAATTTACTGTCTATCATTAGTGTGAAAAAATTTAGCATAAAACTACTTAATCAACTTAACACTAATTGGATCTCGTTTTATCAATACTTTATAATAACGTCTAAATCAGACAATTCCGCCTTTAACATCTTTAATATATACATACATCCACATATCACAAGTCTTCAAATACAATTTTTCATAAACTACATCTCTGAATCATGTTTATATAACTCCACAATTCCTTTCATACTGGGTGGTGATTCCAATGTTGAATTTGAAAAAACTATTGACAAGAACTACATGTGCAAATTTTATTAAACATTTATGCTCACAATTTAAATTATTAGATATCACTCATAACCAAAAAAAACTCTACACGCATTTTTTCATAAAGGATTTCAGCGTAGTTTCTGTACAAGAATAGACTTCTTTGTTTCGTACATTCTGTGTAATAACCTCAATCATAATATACTAGTCATACCATTCTCAGATCATTCCGCTATTACATTAATCTCGACACTCAATTCTACTGTTAATTTTAACTTATTCTGATACTTTCCTAAACTATTTATCTGTACATATCCCAAGAAAATAATGCAACAGCGTTGGTCGTGTGATACTGTTTCTGACCTTCAATAAAACTGGACTACCTTCGCTACATGTTTACATATTGCAATTCCACGCTGTTTAGGCAGGGATCGGAATTACATAATACCTTATAAACAAAATACAAGGCACCAACTCTCACCGTTATATCAATATCATAATCAAATATTAATATACATTTTAAGACTATCATAAACCTACAAAAAAACCTTTTTTAACACTATTCTAAGCACTTCAATGATTAATCTCTCCTATTAAATACTATTTGTAAACAATGGTTACAACAAAATGTTTCACCTATTAGTAATGTACAAAGTGACTTATTATTATCAAATGTCAGCACTGATGAAATTAAAAATGCAATAAATAGTCACAAAAATTTTCATACAAGAAGCATGGATGGAATAGCTATTGCGATGATTAAATATTTTGGCAAATTTACTCAAACTTCAACAATAAACATGATTAGAGATTTTTTTTGCAAATGGATTGTGGTCTCAATTCAAAGAAATGTCATTACAACTAATTCCCAAAATAGATAATACTACATTACCTACTCAAAATGGAGCTAACTCTGTATCATCTATTTTCTATAAAATTTATATAACTGTTATCTTAAACAGAATTAAACCCATAGCTTCATTTATTCTATCTAAAAATCAGTTTGGAGCCAAACAAGACTCATCCTGTAAATGCATGACTAATACTATTCTACAACAAATCTTATATATCAAAAATAATAAAATACCTGCAATCATTGCCAAACGATCTTGCAACAGCTTTTGATAGTGTAATTAGACCATACATAATTGAACTGTTACATATGCATATTTTTCCTAATTTTATTATATTATGGATATTAGACTCTTTTTTAGATAATAAAACATTTATTCGTTTAGCTTAAAATACCTTTTCACGTCCTTTTATAACGAAAAAAGGTATTAGGCTGGGCTGTGTCTTATCTACCCTACTATTTGCTATAGCTATTAATCCATTAATTAGATCACTTGAACATCTTGTTATGCCAATGCAAGCATTTGTTGGTGAAAGTGTTATCTGTTCTTTTAATTTTTCTGAAACATAATATTTCATATAATTTATTAATGTTTCAACACATCTGGCATTAATCTTATCCAAAATAATACTTCAATTTTCAATTTAAACTTTCCCCTTTTTCCCTCACAAGTATTAGGCAATACAACAAACCAAATGAAAATGAAAAAATGGATTATCCCAAACTAGTTATAACTTCATAACTCAACATAAAAATTCTTTTCAAACAATTCACTCTAATATTAAATATCTTTCGCTAAGAGACAAAGTATTCTATATTAACTCAATGATTATTTCAAAAGTGAATTATTTTTTCGAATCAGGACTTATAATAAGACAACATGATATTAATAAAATCACCAAAATAATAAACAGAATATTATGGCAACACTATGTATGGATTTCTTGTGACAAATTAGCAAAAAGTGTTTGTTATGGTGGAATTGGTTTGATTGATATTAAATCTCTTTTATATACAAATATTGTTCATCAAATAATTCTAATAATCTCAAATACTAAAACTTTTACGAAACTATATAATGGAAGAATTCTTCGAGTCACAAAAAAATATCACAATTATAGAGAACTATTTTATTTTAGAACCTCAGAACATACGGAGTCTGGGAAAACATTTCTCTCAATTTTCGTTGTTTTATAAAGTGTGGAACAAATTTAATATTAGTGATTTATTACCTAATATGATGGCACTTAAATTACCATCACAACTTTACCATATCATACGTCATGTCAATGATCAAGCAATAGACTATTACACATTCTTCTCTTTACCGCTCATATAATGACCTTTTCTTTGCCTTTAAAAATAATGTTATTGGTTGTGCATTTATTCTTAAACATCGCTTAAATTATGGCTCTGGATATTGTGTTAAGTACAACTCTATTGATGATTTAAAACAATTTTTTGAATGCTCAGATTTAACGACTATACTCCAACAAATAGAGACCCTTCTCGATCTTTAATTACTGAAAACTAACTTTTACAACATATGTAATAATAGTGGTCATCATAGAGATATTGCTAACTTAACACTAATATGGATAGTAGCTGTAAAAAGCTAAACAATATAATGCCTTAAATATTAGCATTCCTTCACATATTATTCGCGTCATTAAAAGAGCATTAAATTCAATAACTATAAATCTAATTATTTAGCGCAAAACTTAGCAAAAACTCTGTCAAAAATTTTAAAAAAATACCAGTCAAAAAACTTTGGACTGTAATTCATACTTAAATAGCTTATATAAACAATTGCATTACATTTCACATCCACAGATGGTCTCTATTTACAAAATAGCAATGCTTATCAGTGTAATCATAAAAATCTTTAGTGAAGTTTTAGATTTTGAATTCATCGCACACAATCTTATTAGTATTGTAAAAATATTTCACGAAAGTATCTTAATGTCTTCTTAGTTAAAAGTGTAATCTTCCTCATCAATATGTATGGTTTTTTCGCAATCTCTCTTGAAGTTATCAAAAGACCTGGAGTTCCTGCAGATCGCTTACCTGCACCCACACTTGCAAACAGAGTCCAGATATTGTATTGCTCTAACATTTAACGTATTTAATCATGCAGTTATTGTTGTCAATATAATACTCCTGATTACAGCGCTATCATTCCTAGATTATATGTTTACTGGTGACACACATATGGTTCGCTATATTATCAAACATTCTTTGGCTTTTATGGCACAAATTATTGGCCGTACGTTTAATTATGCAACTAATTATTATAATCAATAATGTAATCGTTTCTTTTGGGTATAATAATCATTTTTTTATAATTATAATTTTATAATTTTATATAATCACTATATAATTATCCTTTTTCTTTTAACAAATAAGTTTTATTAATAATTTTATATATATATATATATACTTCATTTTGCAACTTATTACCATAAATCTTTTATGTTTATGTTTATTATACACATATATTCGAGTTAGAGTTACTAATTTTTATTGTACTTACACTGCTTTGCAATACATTACTATTTCTTATCATTGATAATATAACCATATAATTTTTTTAAGATTAGTATTTTATAACTATTTCTTGTAAATTATTACCCGTAATTTAATAAATTCAATTCAATACATACATCATAGTATTGATCCCAATCTTACTCGAGTGAGAACCAGTTCTTTATATAAACTTCACTAAGAATTGCGTAATTGCGCTTAATTGTTAACATAAAAAGATGATTGGACGCACATTAGTAATGTATTATGTATAAAGCACTGGTACTCACTCGCTTTAGCATGGGATTAATAGGATGATGTATGATCAGCTTCGGTAACAGTGAAGTGATAGAATTTAAAAATTCAATTTGCCGGTAATGAAATGGTATTACCCAATGTGACCGGTAGTGAATTGGAAAAATTAATTACTTACAATCATGAAATAACTCGACAATTATACCTTTCGTATGAAAACTTACGCATACGACAAACAGCATTCACTAAAAAGTTACCAAATCTTTGTTGTATGTTGTTTGTCATATCCGTAAGTTTTAAACCGAAAGGTAGAAAAATCATTCTTAATAATGTTAGAAATCTTATTTTTCCTGAGCTTGAGTATTAACACGCAGAATTTTTGTTCAAAACTAGAGAAAATTGAGCTTAGATTCTAAAATAAAATGTTCTACCGAGATTGAGTTAACTAATTTGCGAATTTAGATCTAACAAAAAAATTTCATAATAATAGATATGGTTTTACATGGTTCAAGTCGTAATGTTATGAAGTGGAGGTTGATTGTATCACTGTATACTGAGTATGGAAAAGTATAGGATTTTTTAGATGAAAAGTTAAAGATCAAAGATAATTATATGTTTTATAGATATGAAGGAGGAAAAGATGTTATGATTTTTTATAAATCCTCTTTGACAACATTTTATAAATCTGATGTGAGGTTTAAGTTACTTCACTGTGGAGTGTATTGTGAGAATGAGATTTTTAGACGTCATCATAGACCGAACAAATTTTGTAAATTTTGTAATGATAATACTATAGATAATTTAAACCAATTGTTTATTGAATTTAAAAGTATTGCTCCAATTTTTATTAAGTTTAAAGATTTTTTTTAACGCTCTATGATTTTATTATTGATATTATATTTATTTTTGTTAATAATTTTAAATATAAGATTAGAATAGAGAACGCTTTTAAATGTGTTTGGATCAAGACTATGATGCGTTATAAGAATTGTTTTGCAAGACAATAAAGCGTTAGCACTGCAAAAAAAATTTTGATCAGCTTTTAAGACCGACACTATTATATATGAAATGCTTTTTTAATAGAATGAACAGAAAATGTAGTGATGATTTAAACGCAAAAATTTTGGACATAGAATTTAGACTTATAACTATGACTAAATACTGCAAGTTGTAAATTTTATATAGTTCAATGTTTTAACACTTACACCTGTTTGGTGCAGAGATTGCGATAAATCGTTTCTGTATCATCGTTGGGCTATAATCACCAAGCAACTTAAATGTAACAATCATAGGGAATGTTATGTAGTGCTGATAATAGCGTGCCTGATGTGCAAAATTTTTCAAATCTAAAATTCGGTTGTACACATTAATCAAACCTACGTTAATTTTAGCATTTTTGAAGAACGCATTGTTATGAGTATTAATAATTTCCCAATTAATAAAAATGTAAAATTTTTGCCTCAAACAGGAGTTTAGTTTTGGCACACAGTTCCAATGCACGCAATATCGAACGACAATCGCTATGTATAATGAACAAAATAATGATCAGAAGTGAAGTCGAAGTCTTTGAAGTCGCCACTACAACCTCGAGCGAGGAATCTTTTTTATTGGACTCGATGTAATTTAAAAGCACTTAAACGGTGAAACACCATTGAAACCATTTTGCGCTTTAACTGTCTATTATTTGTTGCGATTTGGATGTAAAGTTGTTTTGTTTATAAGCTTTGTTTTATTTTTTTTTTGGTACTGATCTAAAATTAGCTTAACTGTTTCCACTATTAACATATTGTTGTGTTTTTTCATGTTATTAACTTTATTAATATACATTGTTATTTTGCTTGTTATTTATATAAACCAACGCTATTACCTATAAATAATTGCTATTGGAAATACTTATTTTATAAATATATTTTATGGAAGTATGATGTTTAATATTAGCTTAATCCCAATCTGGAAACGAATTTCAGTATTATTTTATGTTTTTTTTAGGTCATCGATTCAGGTGGTTATACCTATTATTCTGAACTTAAAGTTTTCAAAATACACGACTACAGCATACTGTTACAAATATTTCGTAAAGTTTTTTCTGGAATTACATACCCTATAAGGGAAATGGTTCCCGAATTATTAACCGGAAACGCCATTTGTCTACCGAAGAAGTATTTGTAAAAGTCTCATCTTAATTTGAACAAAAGGTATAGTGAACAATTAACTGATGCTAAGTAGGAAGTCCAGAACATAGGTCTGCAGATGACAAACTTAGTGAAAACAACCCGACATAGCAACCAATTAGCTATGTCCAGTGCTTGCTCCTACAACTATAGCGGCAAGGATGAAGACCTTCGTCCTTATCCTTGTCCATATAAACGTAGGAAAAACCGGAAGTGATAAAAAATCATAATGCAAATTGTAACACTATAAACGTTTGACGTTCTTTTATAAACGCTTCTTATAAACCGGCACTTCTGGTTACACCGGAAGTAGCAGGAGGGGAAGGGAAAAGGTTGCCGGAACCCACCGTCCGCTCATGATCCCTTAACTCAAACCACCAACCTTCTCTCCACTACTAATACTTTATCACACGCTACTTACATGCACCCAATATTAATCACACACCCCTACTATTCATATTTATACTTAACTGATATAATATCTCATTTTAAATATTATATTTAATTTAATTCATAAAACAATTAAAACAATAGCTTTACCGTTAGCTTTGGTCGGTGGCTGCGTCTCAGGTCCTCGGTTGGCTCTCAATTGTGATGAAGGTACCTATTTATTTTTATTAGGGGAAAAAATATATGACTTATAATTGCGTATGTGACCGATTTGCGTGTGAATATTTTTTTTAATTGCTCTGTCAAAAAGGTTTTATATTCGTTTTCCATTTCATTGAAATTGTTATACAGTTTATTTCCATCAGAATTAATAAACTCGATTTGTTTGCATTTACAGTTAAAACAAATAATAGTTAGAAATTTACGATACATCTCTAATAACACCATATATTTATAATCACAATCACTCGTTGGGTTAGTTATTGAGTTAATGTATGCGAGTTCAGCTATTTTCTCTGTCATAATTAAAAACACATAAATATATGACATCGCATATCAATATATGCTTTATAATTTTGATCGTGAAATAACACAGAAGGCAAACAAATAGTTAAAATCAGCATTTCGTTTAGTTAATTACGGTAATAAGTGAATCATATTTATATTCTGAGTCACATCTCTTGTATAGTCACAAAATAGAGGGAATGTCACTAATGTTTGGATTGTTGAGATCATCAATCATTAAAGATAGACACCGATTTTTGAATTCGTATTCGAACTTAGTAATAATTTCGAAATATACCAAACAAAGCCAAATGTTAGAGTTTAATGTGAAGTCGTTCAAAAGTTTCACCACAATCGTGTTCAATCCTTTGATTCCGATATGCTTAACATGAATGTCGTTAACGGTTGAACTGCTGTAGTTATTTATTAGTTTGCGTTTTCAGATAGTTAACAATGAAGTTTATTGTTCAAAATTTTGTTGTAGTTTCGCTAGTATTTCATAGTTATAACAATAAAGTAAATTTTAATAAAGTTTTAACACTACAAATTTTCACTTACAATGATATATTATTAATTTTTATCAATGCATAAACAGTACAGAACATTTCTCTTCAAAACATAGAAAGGAAGTGTTCATCAAATAAAACTAAATATATTTATATATAAATAATTCTATCCACGCTACATGTGGATAGCTGCTGATTGCGCATTCAAAACTGGCTCAGTCAAAAGACCCGGGTCTCGAAATCCGTGAATCGAGACCGTAGGCGAAACGGAACGTCTTCGCCTTAATGAAAAAATCCATTAAAAATATTAGCTACAGGATAAATAACAATAGTTAACGCATCACAGTCAGTGACACTATTTCGCTTTCAATATTAATGGATATTTTATTCGGGAGCACAAATAAACTAAAAAACTATATAAAGTATGACGAAATGAAATTGTTAAGCCTAATAGTTTTCTGATGATACTTCAAGCATTTCAGTACATCTTTATAACTTCCAATATCCTTCTCCATTGTTAAACTAGAACCACTTGGTTTTATGTAAGTGTATGAATCGAATGGTAACATTTTAGTAGCCGGTACTAAGATTTTAGCGAATTTTTTAATACGTTATAGGTATTTTAGGATTTAAACTTCAATAAAAAAACAGCTCTCGTAACTTTTTGAAAAATAGTTAATTAGGTTACAGATATAAAATTGTGATTCGTAAGCATTTGGAAGTATGTAAACACAATTCTTTTTAAATGACTATCGATTTAATTTTACCATTTTTGATTGCAGCGGCTTTCATAAAAAAACATTCAAATCCATATCGATAATACACAATATTACAGTAAATGCATAGTGTGTGCTATTAAAGGTGAAGTTCACAAATAATTTAGTGATTAACGAAATTATATACATACTTATCAAAATAAATTTTGAATAACTATTATCGGATAATTATGCAATGCAATATTTGTTTCGATGACATGGGGGAAGATGTTTTTTATCTGTGGTATGTACTACCGTTCCTGCCATCAAAGGTATTTATTTTATAAAATATTAAAATTTTTTAACATTTTTGCCAACAGCAGTGGCTTCAGAGCCTTTCTGATAGTTGTGTTCGCATTTTACCTGTTTTTGGTGACGACAAATTGACCACAATGTAGTACAACCAATTCCGGCGAATCCAGAAATCGAGGATAATAATTTGGAAGAAATCAATGAACTAAATGAGTTTGATGTATTTTTAGAAGTTTTTATTGACCTAGAAGATTTTGAGTTCGACATCCTCTCAATAATGGAATTTTATTTAGAACTTGGCTTTGCTTTAAACGCATTTACAGCCTTAAGCTTTTACGAGGGTGGATTTCTTATTAATCCTCTTGGAAACGAAAGTCTCCTATGCCTAGTTCCACTTCTAGTTACAGAATTGATGATAAACCCAGATGAAGACCCTTCAGCCATTCCGCCATTAATTCCTGTAGTAGAATGTTTTTGATAAATAAAGTATTTTCTAGTATTTTTGGGATGTATCAACTATAACCGCTTATTACAACGGGAGCGGATATCATGTTAATCATATACAGGCATTAGAACTGTTTGAAAGTGTATTTCTTTTTGGTGGAGAAAGACAGTCACTACTAAAAGTAATAGGACACGAA
>JAQIXJ010002537.1:0-15508 GCA_034700185.1 Phthiracarus laevigatus | reverse complement strand
CATTTTTCGTATCTTTTACTTGCATATTTAAGTCGCATAAACTGGAGTTTTAATCGCATAAAAATAGAGTCCCTAATGATAATGAACAATAAATTAATGGGTATAAACAGTGATGCACAACGCTCGAGCGTATTTTTACCGAGCGAGAGCGCTGAGCGTTGGGGGTCGAGCGTTTATTAAAAAGATTTTTAAAGATTTTTTCTTGTTAATTTATTTAAAAATTTTTGCTAAACATAGATAAAAAATTGTGGCTAAAAATTGATTGAATAAACTTATTCAAAAGTTTATAAAGATGTTATTATATTTCTGAACATTTTTCACTTTGAGGTATTCATGAAAATTACAATTTTTTATTAAAATTTCAAAATATTGACGCTCGGATAACGCTCGAGCATGCTCAACGTCATTTTTTTGCCAAGCGCGAGCGTGAGCGGCGAGCGTGTACATCACTGCGTATAAACAAATTGAATAAACAAAAACAATATTCATCAAAGTAATTAACCAAAGTTAAGGTATGTTGATTTAATCAACGAAAAACTTAAGATAACTTAAGAAAACGTAAGAGGATTTAAAGCTTGGTAGGGTACAATTCACGTGCCTGGTAATACATTTCTTTCTTTCATTCTTTCTTAATGCCGACTCGTGTTAAGATATAAACTAATTTCGCGTAATTATTCTGGAATTGCATAATGTTTTTTCTTTGCATAATTGTTTTGCAAATAAGAATAAAACTAAATACAAATTGTGCTTGATGTCGAAAAAATTAGCATTTAACGCGTTGCCATGTAATTCTGTGAATACAAAAAAAGTCTGTCAAACGTGTGTTAAATTTCACAGGGAAGTTATGTGTTAATTTCTCAACGGAAAACCAGAAGAATTTG
This sequence comes from Phthiracarus laevigatus, assembly GCA_034700185.1. Classification (NCBI taxonomy): domain Eukaryota; kingdom Metazoa; phylum Arthropoda; class Arachnida; order Sarcoptiformes; family Phthiracaridae; genus Phthiracarus; species Phthiracarus laevigatus. The sequence goes on along the minus strand of JAQIXJ010002537.1, from coordinate 14,627 downwards.
AATCGATAAAAAGTAATGTTTGTTTTGTTTGTTCACTTTCCTTACTTTTCATCACTTGTTTAAGTGATTAAGTTTTTAGCTCACTTTGAGAAAGTCAGCTATTGGATTTGACATATCCGTCAGTGTGTGTGTGACTGTGTGTGTGTGTGTGTCACTGGGTCAAAATTGGCTTTAATAGTGGCAAATCAGGGCTTAAATTGGGTCAAAAATAACTAAAAATTGGGCAAAATTGGTCAAAACTGACACAAAAATGGTCGAAAATGGTTAATATTGGGACAAATATGAGTAAATTTTGGTCTCACCCGTTTTACTAATTAAATTAAAAAGTTATGACACGCACCTAATTGTGTATATAAGATCAGTTTTGATGTTATCTCGTCGACAGCTAAACTATGAATGAATAAAAATAACATAAACACTCACTGAAGTAGTATTTACATCAATGTTTTAAAGTACATAAAAAAGTTTAACAAGACATTAATAATTAAGTTTTGTTTGTTTAAAAATAAAATTACAAAAATGTTAATCAACAATATAAGTTTTTTTGGCGTAAAGGGAATGCAGATATTTATAATTCACTTAACTAATTCACTTAACATCTACTCGCTTAAAAAATATTTTAATCAAAGTGAGCGCACTACTAATGTTCATTCTTGTGCTACTTTTTTCAGTAAAAATATGCCGAGTTTTCACGAGACTTAAAGATCTCTAATTAATGTTAACGAAAGTTTCAACAAATATACAACTTTTTTTTTGTTTTGGAATACAAATCATTCAACATTCTATGCTAAACAAATTCCCCATTCTCCGACTTCGTGAATCAATCATCAATTGTACGCTAAGATGTAAGAGTTTATTCAAATAGTTTTCAAAATTTTTTTAAAATTACAGTGCTTATCTGTATAGTCAGCGAATTACTTACTTATCCAATGCTTGATACCTTTAAAACCGATCAAATTACAACAATAAGTTGTTTTAATTCGCATATAATTATAAAATTGATTACCCCTAAAATTCCGTATATAATGCGCACATTATCTTAAGTAAAAAGTTAATTTTATGATAAAATTATAATATGCGTATTATACGTGGATGCGTATTGTCTAACAAAAAAAATAGTTTAAAGAATTAATTTAATTTGTTAATATAATACATTAATTTTACTTTGTTTTTCGCACTTGTTATTGAAATCACTATAAATAAATTAAACCATATTATTCTATTCATTGTGCGCACTATACATAGATGCGTATTATCTTATGTAAAAACATTTAACGTTTTCAAGGCCATTGCGGCGCATTATACATGGAGCGCATTATATACGGAATTTTAGGGTAATGCTCAGAATAAACCCCTCAAATTTAATGATAACGAAGTGGTGTTTACATAGCTGTTTTAACGCTTTCGGCAAACAACTGGTAATACACACGTGCTTCACTACTTTTTGTAGTTTATAAGTTAATCATTCTGGGCTAATATTGAGTAAATTTGCACAAATTTGTTTCGAAATTTTAATGCAATGTACGGCTCAATCTAAGAACGAGAACTTACACTTTTTTAATTAGTAAATAGTTTGTTCGCATGCAATTCAAATAAATTTAAATTTTAATTTGAAATACTTTAATTTTAATTTACTTAGTACATCATTGATATTTTGACCTTTAAGTAATTATTTAAAAAAATATGAATGCCATTTTTAACAGCTATTTTGGTCATTCATTAATGCTTTTAAGGTATGGTATTTATAGCGCTATTTTTGTTTGCTATAAATGCTATTATTTTGACTCTCTAAGAATCATTTATATTCCCCGTTAACATTAATTTTATTTAACATAATTCTGGAATTTCTTAGGAAAATTTAATATACAGTAAAGTTAATATAGAGATCCTTAAATCGTTAAGGGAAGTTCATATCTCTGATGATAGAAGCTAGCGATCTAAAATCTAAGTGTATGGTAAATCTGTTTAACTAATGTTGTTAAACAATCAATTTTTAAAATATAAATTTTTTCGATAATAGAATGGATTTCATTGTAAATATTTTCGTTTTCGTATAACTACAACTCATTGTAAATTAATTTAGAATACAGAACTTATTTCTTAACAATAATAAACGATTTGGCACTAGTTTTTCTAACGATTTTCAAAGTCCATATACATTAAGTCAAAGTTTATCTTTTTTTTGCCATAAAATATGTGACCTGAACCCTCAAACATCTTACTACATGTGTGGCTGTTCCCGAATTCTAAAATTTTTGATTACTCTAATTATTCTCACTAAACAATTTACTTCTACTCTTCGAATATTTCGTGGCTCAGTTTATTCATTACAATAAAACTGGTTCACTCGAAGTGACTCTGGAGATAAAAAAATGATCGAATGCGCTGACTCTACATATAAATAACAATAATAAAATCATGAAATTAAATCGACTAAAGCATTAAGTGTTTTAATTCCTTACACGCACACAAGCCATATCAACTGCATGAATGAATTTCGAAAGCAATATGCGAGAGTAAACAAGTGGTTATGTTGTAACGAGCAATAAGAACAAAAAAGAAAAATAGTAATAATATTCTTTAAGAATGTCGCCCTTGAGAGTGATATACACCTATTACACTTGGATACAGCGAATCACTGGTATTTTATGTATACATAATTTCATTTTGATACATATACCGTACTTATCCGAAAAGATTTAGCTTGCTTTTAATATCATTTTTTTTGTCATAAAAACGCATACGACTACTCACTCACTTATTAAATTAATGGGGAAAAACTGAATAAATTCGTATGGATTTTTGCGACAGCTGTCCAAAATCAAATTACTGAGTTGTAAAGCACTTTGTTAGGAGAAATATTCCAATATTATTATTTTTTGTTGCTGAATGATTTTTAAATTAGTTTTTAATTTTCCTATTCATGATTCGTTCATTGTATTCTGGGATTTATTATGCCCAGTTACCTAATTTTTATTTTGCTTCATAATCGTTCCTAGAATGCTAAAACGGGCTAAATGCTAGAAAATATTCGGCCTGATTAACGATGAAATCAATTAATAATAAAAGAGACATTTTTTCATTAAAATTTTTGACTCTGATTTGCCGAAATAAAAATGTCATTATTATAAAAAAATAAACAAAAAATGATTGTTGCATTAAATTAAATTAATGAATTATTTAAATTAGTTCAACAAATACATTTAATATATTCTCACTTACTGTTAAAGTTAAATTAAAGTTTAAGTCTTGAATAATGTTTAACAGTAAGTTAATCGAAACTGTTGTCTTGAATTGTAACTTTTAAAGTTTAATAATATTGTCACAATTAATTCTTGTAAGTGAGATTATATTAAACAAGATGGATACGGTCATAATATCTGACTTTGTAAAGTTAATTTCAGTTAGTATATGGTCGCTCGCTCTCTCCGTTTGCTCGCTTCCATTAGTTTATATTATTTTCATAAAATTGAATTTTTACTTATAATTTCAGAGTTTTACATAAAACAAGCCAATAATCAAGCTTTGCCGAATTTTTTTGTAACATACTATTCAATGTCCTCTACCAAATAAAAGAGGTCTCGAAAAATTCGACATAATACACTTGGGATCATTCCCTCGTTAACTCGAAAATGCGATTTTATGGCCGAATCGGCGAGACACATAATCGGTACTTATATATTCGGACTCCCCTTTAGTCAGGCATTCCAAAAATACCCCACTTTTCCGATTCCGGAGGGTGACCAATTTAACACATTTACCAACTATATAAAACCATAAGCAATAACTCAACGTTTTTTATCCGTCAAAAATATAGTTATTGTTTGCTATGGTAAAGAGTTTGCGCACTTAATGTTGTGTATTAACGAAAACGCGTATTAATGAAAATGATTACAATAAATGTCCGATGAAATAAATACATTTAAATTGAAACGTTAATAGATATTTATTGAATAAAATCATTTTTTTGCAGATTATATTTACTAAATGTATAAGTAATTAGTAAATCTTAAATGTTTTCTGTTAGTAAGGAGAGGATATTTTGGCCTTAACTAACAACGTTTTAATTAAAAGCTCAGTTAAAGTGGATATAAACTAGTAAAGTTAAAGTAAAGCTTATTGATCATTGTTTATTTAACCGAAATAACTGATATTTGAGTTTCTGACCAAAAACGAAGAAATAAGAGTTTTCAACCTAAATTCATAAATTATGTCCGTTTATTCATTAAAACTTAAGAATTTGGCGCTAGAAAATCGATTAAAGTGAAAATAATAATTTAAAAAATTATTTAATTGGCAAATTTATTGTTTTAAACTAGTTATCGATGGTTTTTTCAACCCATACGGACCAAACAATAAATTTTTGTAATGGAAATATTCTATCCTTATTTGTGAGCTAAAAACACAACAAACAACATAAAATTTTAATTTACAATTACCGGAAGCTATTTAATCTAATTCAAATTTTCCATTAATCTAGTCATTAGTTTTAATAGTTATGATTTTATGAAAACGTCGGAATGACTTATAAGGAGATTTTAATGGATTTTTTTTTCAAAAATTCTAATAAAAAATAATTTTAGTTTTTCATTCAGTCAAAATATTTAACGTTTTTCGAACAATCAAAATATCGTGTTCATTAAAAACTTATACTTGTTTTTGATTATTAGCCGAATGCAACAAAACATTAGAGCGATTGAGTTACATTTGTTACTGTCGTTTATTGCAAACGAACGATACAGAGGAACTCTATAAGTAAATTACTACGTCTTTTGTAATGTCTTAATAGAAATTATAAAGAAGTTGAGTTGATATAAACCTATTTTAGTAACTATTCAATAAATAGTCTAATAGCATCTAAAAAAATAAAGGAAGCCTAATAAATTCTAAGCCTACTGACACGAATCGCAGTGGGTTTTCCGATATTTTGCAACAAAAATAATAATGAATACCTCATATAAAAACTTTTCCATAACGTTTAGTGATAATGATTGGAAAATATTAGTAGTAGTAGTAGTAGTTGTAGTTGATTTACTATAATTAAATTTTTGTTTCTTCAAAATAAAAAGATTTATGAATAAAAGGTTTAAGTAGTTGTAATCGTTTGTTTAGTTAAATTAAATATTTACAAATTGCGTCCAAAAGTATACACACGCAAAGGTAAAACTGATGCACCGAATCGAGTAAACTTAAAACAAAAATTGAATAAACTAAAAACAAAAAAAACCACAAACATAGTTTTAAATATTTTAGCATATTATTACATGCTACGAAATAATAGGAAAGTTGGATTTTATTATGCACTAAACAAAAATACTAACAAGAATTTTTATTTGTATAAATTTCATTAATTATGCAAGTGTTTGAATAAAATGTGAGTACTGGTAACGAGTTAGATGTGCATATACGTTTGAATATGTGCTCAACATTTTTAAAAATTACTGTAATAATCTTAATATATTTATTTCTCTTAGCAAATGGGACGAATAGTTCGTAAATTTTTAGCTCACTTAGTCGTAGAGAAGTTGATTACGGTTTGACCATGTCGTGCCTCAGTTTTTCAGTTAGTGTGTTAATAGTGGGACTTGAATTTGCGTAAAAAATAAATCTTGATCTCAACAAACTTTTAGAATAAACCCATACAGCTATCGATTTAATATCAACTAGGGATGTTCTAGCTTTTATGCGTATTGTTGTAGAAATCGTAAAATTTTTTAATCAAGAATTGAATAAAATAAAAATAATAAAGCAAAAGCATATAAATTATATCATTATCGTAAACAGTACTTATTTGACACGTAAATATGAGACACAATTTGAAATGTGCTCTATTGTTACCATAAATTATGTCCAGTAAAACATAAGAATAAGTTTTCCCTGTTAGATATATAAAAATATCCCATTACTTAATTTTTCAAATGCACAAAAACACAATTAAAATTCGAATATAAAATAAATAATTTATAAAATAATTAAAATATATTTAAAATTTTTTATTAAATAAATATTTATTTTGGCAGACCTTAAGATTAGGGGGCCTCTCCGATAGTAAATATTTTTATATATTTGGATTCCATGAGCCATAATGAGCTCATAAATGGTCATAATATGGGCAGCAAACGGGGCGTTTGGCCGCAAAATCGAATTTTCGATATAAAGGTTTTTTCCGATTTTAGGGCAGACCCCGATTACAAGCCACACATATGGAATATTATTGAATAGGTATAGATGAGATCTATCCATCGATACCACATACACTCCCAACGCACCCCAGTTGCCGACATAAAAAATATAATGTAAAAAGTTCTTAATATTCTAGGTAAAACTAAGAATTTGCAGATGCCCGTTGGTATTAACCAGCAATCACTACGTGGAGTGAGCTTAATTTGATTCCCATTATAAGATCAAACATAAACTTAGATTATTTTTGTTTTTTTTATAATTTTTTGAAATTTTCTAAACTTTTTATCTGACTTGATAGGCAGATATAGGGATTTAGGTATGTCCGTCAGTCTGTCCGCACTCTTATTCTAATTAAGAGATTTTAATCTATAGTTAAATAAAAGGAAATTTCCATTTTCTTATTCTAATTAAGGGATTTTAAGCGATTCCTTATTCTAATTAAGGGACTTTCTGATAAAAATAGGCTAAATGAAGGCATTGAATGGCCACAAAATGGGTCAAAATTCGGCTAAAAATAGGTTAATATTGGAAAAATAAGGTCAAATTGATCCAAAATCTAAACGGGACATTCCGTTTTTAAAGTAACATTACGTGAAAATATTACCAAAATAGGGTAAAAAGAGACAAAATTCATGGCGGAGTCTTCCGAAATTAAAAGTAAACGTTAACTTTAATAAAAATTATATAGAATAATGGGTGCGAGCAAACGGAGAGAGCAAGCGACCATAAAATTACTAAAACTAACTTTAGAAAGTCAGATATTATGACTTTGTCGATATTGTTTATTTTATTTTTGATTTTCAACTAACCCGGACTAATTGGGACTCCCTGCACCTGTTATTAATTTTTTAAACATTAAACATAGTGAGATTAACCTAAAATAAAAATCTATTAAATTATCACAAAATATTTGATTTCCATACCTATTTATCATCACGACTCGAACAATCGGAATTCCAAACAGTAAAAGCTGGCACATGAGATTTTCGTTGGTTCAAAGTCATATGTATTGTCAGACAGGTTGTTGTGCTTAATAATGCTGGTATTCATAACTGTTAAACAGACTTCTCAACAAAATGTATACCGATGAGTCTGTTTAACAATTAAGAATACCTAACAGAACGACAAATGTTAAGGATAAAGAAGATATCATAAAAACAAATTCAGGAACATCTTTGGCTATTTGCATCCAATCTATATTTATTAGAGCTTTAAAAATAGCGACGGATCTAGGCTTCATCATAGCGATTTATATAATGGAGAACAACTAAATTATCTCTTTAAATATTTCAATAACTAAAGTAAAGTGATGGGTTGTGATAGTCTAAGAACAGAAAAACAATTCGAATTCTAGTACATAACCTGCATTATTAAGCACTACTACCTGTCGGAAAATAGTTATGAATTTGAACCAACAATAAAGTCTGATGTGCCTGCTCTTTGTGTTTGAAAATCCGATTGTTCTAGTTGTGATGATAAATAGATATGGAAATCAAATATTTTGTGATAATTTAATATATTTTTATTTTAGGTTAAATTCATTTTTGTGTTTAATGCTTAAAAAATTAATAACAGGTGCTGGGAGTGTATTATACATAGTCCAGGTTATTTGAAAATCAAAAATAAAATAAAAAATTTCGAAAAATCCAAAAAAATATGAAAAGAATCAAAAAATCATTTAAACTTTGTTTGACCTTGTCATTGGAATAAATTTAAGCTCACTCCACGTGATTGCTGGTTGATACCAACGGGAAACTGCAAATTCTTAGTTTTACCTAGCTTATTATGAACTTTTTACATTATATTTTTTTGTCGGGAACAGGAGGTGAGTTGGGGTGTAGGTAACATTAATGGATAGATCTCATCAATACCTATCCAATGATACCCCACATGTATGGGTGGGAATCGTGGTCTGCCCAAAATTCGGAAATAACCTTTAAATCGAAAATTCGATTTTGCGGCCAAAAGCCCCACTTGCTGAGCATATAATGACCATATCTGAGCTCCTTATGGTTCAGGGAATCCAATTATATAAAAATGTTTACTATCGGAGGAGCCTCCTAATCTTAAGGTCTCCTTATAGTTTAAATTGTATTATAGTTTAGAATAATATTTAATATTATTCTTTATCTTTAAAGACATATTACTGAACATTAGCACCTTTACTCTTGCTAATTATGAATATGTTTCAAAAGGCTCGAGATTATAAACAGAGATCGTACATGTGAGATGTTTCCGCCACTGAGAGAATTATTATATACATAACTCATATCTTTGTTGGCTACGCTACTTCGTTATGCTCATTCACTCTCACAAATAAGCATATAAATTGGAGAGATGTTAGGCGCTGTTCTAATTTTGATTGTCTACTGCAAGTAAAGAGACAGAGAATTCGTTTTAGAGTTTACATATCAGTTATATAATCATTGTAAGTATTCATTTTCAAAATGCTATAATTAAAGACGCCTAAAATTAAAGCAATAGCGCTTTCGGTTGCTTGGAAAAAGTGTGAAAAACTGGAAACGGGTAAACCATCTATGAACATATCTCGCCTCTCTGTCTGATTATAAACAATAAGCATTTTTTAAAACAAATATTAGCACAAATATGCTATATTTCCTCTATAGGTTTGTTAGGTTTAGATTGGTTTTATAAGTATTGATAGGTTAGGTTGGGTTGAGTTGGGTTGGGTTAGTTTCGGTAGGTTTGGTAGGTATGATAGTTTTGATAAGTTTTAGTCCGGCATTAATACACCACTATATACATGTTTTGTTAAATGGTAAATATTCATATTTCTTAAGATTACTATTACTTAAATTATCTGCAAACTTCTAATATATCAGTTTTAAATCAAATAGTTAATTGTTTGCATGACCTAAACAATGTATAGTTTTAACGGTTACTCATATTACGTTTTTAAAAATATTTTTTTAATTTTCTCGAAATATTTTTACAACAATACGGAGCTTAAAAGCTAGAACAACTCCAACTAGAAAGTAAGCTAACTATGAATTGCTTTATTAAAAACGAGTGTGAAGAACCTGCTTCGCGGGAATTAAAACATTTTCATTTCTTTAAATCGCTTACATTATTATGAAATAATCAGTTTATTGCTTTATTAGCACAAAAAACGCTATATATTGTTGAATTTTATATCGTTTTATGTTTTATTGTTAAATTTTAAGCTTATGTATCATACTTTTAAATTTTTTTTGCTATTGTTGAGTGATTTCAGTGAAAATAGTTTAAAATTGTATTGTAGTAGTGCGTGACAGAGAGAGGGAGATTCTCATTTAAATTATATATTATATGATTAAGGTTCTAATAATTTTTGCTTATCTATATAATTAAATAGACGATCTCTCACTCTCTCTCTCTCTCTCTCTCTCTCTCTCTCTCTCTCCCCTCTCTCTCTCTCTCTCTTATCTCTTTTCAAGATTTTTCAAATTCTTAAAATTATTATAGCCAAAATAAACAAGAGTGAAACACACAAATAATGGCATATTGAATAAGGAATTTAGTTACACATCGTGTTTAAATTTCTTTAAACTTTTTAACAATGAGCTAAGGGGACAGACATCCAGACAGACACACATCTCGAACATATAATGGTATATTTTCAATATGCCATAAAAATGAATTTTACTTTTATACTGTATTTTAAATTTTAAAACATAACAAAAATATTTTATTATTAAAACTAGTGTTAGAAACCCGCTTCGCGGGAATAAAGATTTTTTTCCCATTATTTGCTATAACAATCAGCATCAACTAGTCAGTATAATGTTTTATAATGTTAATACACTCGTTATATACCGTCAGGATTTTATAAAAGCTAAGTGTGACGTAAGCTTGTTTTACATATATAAATATGACGTCACACTTAGCTTTTATAAAATCCTGACGGTATTGTTTTATTGTTGAATATCCCATTTATTTTTTGCGCGACACAACGATGATCTTTATTAGTAAAAAACTATTGATATTTTAGGTAATATAAATAAAAATAACAGTTTTTAATATAGTAGGAGAAAGTGATGAAATGATTCCTTTAGATATATAATAGGATTATTGGCTCTAGTTTTATGAGACAATTTTTACTTTTTTTCTGACGACTGTAATTTAAAGTTTGGGTCATTGCTATTGTTAAACAAACTAATAAGTAACAATTGATTATTTTTGTTATTTTCTAGATTAAATTGACTCTTGATCTCACAAGATTTAGCAATCGATTTTTATTTTCCAAAACACCAAAGCATTTACAATCGAGATTTCTCTATGAATTTAAGGTACGATCACCTCTTAATAAACTCTCACTAAAGATAGAAAAGAGTAAATATAAAGACAGTTAATTATAGTCTCTTTCGAAGTATTTTATTTTTATTGGAGTTTTTTTACTATTATGTCAATCTTTTACAATTATTGCCAAACTTACATAAATGTATATGCAGTATTGTGATTAAAACTGTTTCGGGTGATCTTTTGGAATCCGCTACAATTGTAGTTAAGGATTCAACCTTAACCTAACTGAAAGTAATTGTGTATCACCCGAACCGAACCCTTAGTAAACCAGAAAAAACCGATATCAAAGTTATTAATGCATAGAAACTTAAATATTTTAATAAATTCTAAGCTTTAAAAATTCAATGGCTTTTGAAAAATAACAATAAAATAATCCTTTTAAATTCTTTTATAACAATTGTAAACAACGTAATCTATACATTGTCTCATAAAACAATCAAAGATTGTCTCATAAAACCGATGAGAATTAACACTTACTGGAATTTTTAAATTTTCCGAAAATAATACATTCAAACCATCCGTGTACACATTATGAGAATAGTCATAAGCTAGCATATTACTCATACTTTATAAATCTTAATTTAATTACACTTCTATACAGTCGAATTAGAATAATGAAATCCAATTTTAGTTATTTAATAAACGCAAAATGGCACTAAACGATTAGTATTTTATTTAAACAAAATTAAACGTTTATTCGTGATATTAGCAGCAAATAAATTTATTGTCTCATAAATTCACATAATTTTAATTTATTCTTAAGTTTAAATAAGTGCGCGGCTTATGCCACGCCATTAAATCCTTGTGTGTTTCAAATGTTCCCTAAACCTGTACATAAAACAGTAAAATATCAAAATTTCTTAGGAATTAAATTTAAACAAGAACGACATATTAGTATAGAGCTCACTTTTCATAGGTTAATCAAATATAAGTTTAAAGCACTGGATGGTATGATAAGAAATCTTTTTATTAATCTAAGACTAAGAACTAACAGGCAGACAGACGGTCAGACATGGTCAAATCCATTAACTCGACTTTTGTATAAAAGAGTGAGCTAAAAAAATTTATTCAGTTTAATGACAGCGTGAATCCAATATAGTGATCATTACCCTTAATACGGTAAAACTATTAATTTGAGAGAATATGGTCATACGCATTATCTACTAATTATTAATATTATTAACTAACCGTGTTCTTCATATACTAAATTTTTAATCGAGACATAAGCTACAAACAAAATTAATATGTTGATGATTGACTTCACAAAATAACTCTAATAGTCTGTCTAATTTAAAGTAGGTCTACTTTATCTTCATTTAGAAAGTAGAAAATAATCGTGTTTTAATTTAGTAATGGATGAGAAAGATTTTATTGGGGCCATTGACTCAATTTGGATATTTTTAGTTCTCAAATATGGCATACCATGTATTGAACAAACTACTATTAGATTATTAATAAAAATAATGATTAATTAGGTAATTTTAAATTAATAATAGTTTTTAATTCTGGTAAAAATAAATATCATAAAACCATTAATGTAATAAATTAAATGCTATAAGTTATTTTATTTTCAACGGTGACATTTAACATTAATTATATATTAATATTAACAGACAAATTGAAAATTTTTAAAGCAATTAAAATAATAATGTAATTTAAAATAATTTTTTATATCACTGTTTTTAAAAAAGTAGAGGTTATGATTTAAACACTGTTTCTCTGTCTGTCGGTGTGTACGCAGTTTTATATCAATAAGAGCATTTTACATCATGTCATCATTGTCTAAATAAATAATAAATTTATCACAAAAGTATCTACTATCATAAAAATCCTTATGAATCTTAAGTTATTGTTTATTTGTTAAAATAACTTTATTAGTAATAGAATAGTTATTTGGAATTTATAAAAAAAAGAGCAATATTTATAGTTAAGACTAACTTTATACTTTATTTCAGTAGTCATTAGTGTGTAATTCTTGCGGCATTCATTCACATAATAACTCTTGAGAATTAAAAAATTGGTTTCTTGAAAGTAGGTGTAAGTGTATGCTTTTATAATGTTTTTTATTGCGAAAAGCAAAATTTTCTTTATAAATTACTGCAAAAGAAATGAAAAATGCCATTAAATATTCTAAGTTATAAAATATTTTATAAGTAATTTTAAGATGTTTTGATTTTCTTTATGTTAGCAGTATTTTATTCTCAAGTAAAAGAAAACCAAAAATATTTATTGGCAAGCATTTTAAAAATATTTTGACCGAAAATAAGAATACTAATTGTGATTGTATTCAACTTGTGATCTAAAAGTTTATAATTCATTTGTCAATTAGTTTAAAAAAGTAAACATTGCCTTTTAGTAGAGTACAAATTAAATCAAATAGAGTTCAACGAATTTATTATTTAAACAGAGGGAATATTTTTGCTGTTTAAATGAATTCATTGAACTTTTTTAAAATTCAAATGACGGTTTGTTGATTTTTCTTATTCCTATTTAAATAAAATTTAGTTTAATTATTGTGAATAATTTTTTTACGAGACGGCTACGACAGTAGCCATTTTTTGTTAATTATCATAATGAAAAGAAAAATGTTAAGTTTATGTAAATTATTCTAATTTATGCGCCAGACATAGTAAATATTGTGTTAATGAAATTTGAATTTACTTAATGAATTACTTAATTACCAGCATATTTGTTTTGAGAAATCTTCGTTTTTCATAAGAAAACGAAATTCTTGTTTCATATAATCAGGGTGTTCCAGAGTGTGTTGGTCTGGGGGAGGTTACATTCCGACTTTTCAAAATTTTAGGGGGGGGGGGTCAAACTACTCAGATTTAAGCGACAATTTTTTTTGCCATCGGACAAAAAACATTAAAATAAAATTTTCTCCTATAGAGTTGTCATTTTTCATTTTTAGGTAGGGGGTCAACTTTTTGAGAATTCCTGGGGGTAACTCTCCTCCAGCCCTCCCCTCTGGGACACCATGCATATAATAAGTGTGGAAAAAGTAAATGCTTATTTGTAGAGTTAGGACTTTCCGGGACAAAAACTGGCAAAAACGGTAGGGAACCGGGAACAAAAATGTACTAAAAGCGGGAATAGAATCCTGGAACTAAAATTTTTTTAATGACATCAAAAAATAATAATTTCCAAAAAATGACCAAATGAATACTATAAAACATTTTAAAAATATATTTTTACCTATTGCTCCAAAAATATTTATTAAACTAACCAAATCTCGTAAAACAGTTAGAAATGTGATACTAAATATAATAATTTCAGAAATATAACAATTAACACCATATTTCCTACTTTAGATCAATATAAGAAATACTAAAGAAGGCTTTTGGTACTATATTTAGAAACTTGTTAAATATAGCCAAAGCCGGAAATTTTTAGAAATTATGTACAAATCCGGGACTTTTCCCAAAACAAGCAAAACAATGAATAACATGGAAAATAAAACCACTTTTAATTAAATGGTGATATTTAATAGAAGTAAATATATTAATCTTCCGGTTATTTGATCGAAGGACAAAAATCGAAATTTACAAGGAAAATCTTTACTCTACTTATTTGTTTCATTATGTATCGACACTACTATATTTTTCGATAAAAAACAACTTTTTTATTCAATTTTTATAGATAAACTACTTGTAATTACACCATCTTTTTAATGCTTATTTATTAAAAATTACAAAAAATAACTTGTCGAGCTAATGCCTTTGACCATGTCAGTCCTTCCATCCGACACTCTGTTTTCTGTCAGCATGTTTGTATGTAGATATGTTGTCAATCTTATATTTATAAAGGGATTTGGTATTTTGCCATCTTCGTTAAAAACTAATATATATGAGGCTTAACTGTGCATTAAACTATGGAAAAATGAGCTTATTTTAGAAGAAAACGAAGTTATTGTTTAATATAGTAAATCAACTTTAATGTGGAAAAAATGTTTATTTATTTCATTGTGTCGAAGCTCTTCATTTGTTTAACACTAACATATTTTCCCATCAAAACAAAAACTACTTTTCATTAGCTTTTTATAAATAAACTGTTTGTAATTACTAGGGCTTTGAAAATCGTTAGAAAAAAGGGTGCAAAATCGTTTACTAATCGTTTAATAAAAAGGCTTAAAATCGTTT
>JAQIXJ010002536.1:0-15515 GCA_034700185.1 Phthiracarus laevigatus | reverse complement strand
TAATTCAGTCGTATGTATGCGTAAAGTATATTGAAAGCGAAATCGCAAAATTACAACAATTAGAGCCTGGTTTGAGGATATCGCCCATATTATGTGGTGATTTTAACAGCTGTCCTGAATTCGGTGTTTACCGGTTAATTACCGAAAATTTCGTGCCCATAGATATAGCGGACTGGAATAGCAATACTGATGAGCGTATTGAAGGTATACCTCTGACACATGGATTGAGTTTGGCGTCAGCGTGTGGTACACCGCAATACACGAATTACACCACTGGTTTTGATGGTTGTCTCGATTACGTATTCTATGACTTGCGTGCACTAAGTGTCGAGGAAGTGATACCATTTCCCAGCCATCAACAGGTCACACAACACACGGCTATTCCTAACATTGTGTTTCCATCCGATCATTTGCCTCTTATTTGTACGCTTAAGTTTAAATAATATTTCCAATTATTTTATATTTATTTATTATTTTAGTTTATTTACCCTAAATAAATAAATAAACATATTTTTATTTTTAAATCTATATATTTTCATTTCACGTTTATCAACATTTTTTAAATACGGTAAATGATAAAATTTTTTAAAAATTATTAAAAAAATTCTCTTATCTATTATTATACGAATCGATATTTATCTATAAAACTTTTAACTTTAAGTAAGAAAGTGTTTAATTTGAATTTTTACTCATTAAATTCTTACTGTTTAAGTAACTCTTAAATTTAATTGGTTAATCTGTACATTTCTAATGCTAACAAACAAACAGGAAATTACGGTAAGTTGAGTTAATATAAAAAATCCAAATAGTATGTCTGGTTTAGCCATGGTGTCCCAGAGTGTGTCCGTCTGGTGGGAGGTTACTTTCCGACTTTTCAAAATTTTAGGGGGGATCAAACCAGTTATGTCAAGGCTTATGCCAGTTTTGCCAGTTTCCTGCATTAAAAAAGACTAAGTGGCGTCATAATGCTTACATATTACAAAATGTTTATCTAGTTAGCAACAACATATATGTGTTGTGACGCCGTTTAGTCTTTTTTATTGCAGGAAACTGGCAAAACTGGCATAAGCCTTGACAGCCTGGATCAAACTACTTAGCAAACCATGCGACAATTTTTCTGCCATCGGACAAAAAAAACAGTAAAAACAAGAACGATACATCCATAGAGAGCTCACTTTCTTATACAGCTAACATTTATTTTAATTAATTTTTAGTCAACATTTTTCTAAAGTTTTAAAAATTACTGATATAAAATACTAGCTAAGTTTAGTGTTCGAGCTAGTGCGGACAGACGGACAGACATGGTCAAATCCATGAGCTCGCTCTCTTTTCAAGAAAGTGAGCTAAATATTTTTCACCTTAGAGGTGTCATTTTCATTTTTTAGGTAGGGGTCAACTTTTTGAGAAATCCTGGGGGTTACCCCCTCCAGCCCCCTCTGCGACATCCTGGGTTTATCAGTTGAGTTTGAGTTAAAATAGCTCATACCAAGCCTGTGCCGCAAAAAGTTTGAGAAGAGCTGTCTAGGATCGTTAAAATTCGTGAAACTGACATCAGAATACAGGCTAATAATATTTAATAAGCAAACTTGATCGTTATTTATTTAGTTTGTTTTTCAAATCATTTATGTGTAATTCTTGATTTACTGTATCATTTTTTATTAGCATATCTTTTTGTATTGTGTTGTATGTAATAAAGTTATTAAATAATTAAACCGTGACATCATGCAATTATAAAGTTATAATAAAAATGCTTACTACTATTACAAAATCTAAATCATTAATTTATTTAGATATATGGATTTGGGTATTCTGTATGTCCGTCGGTTCGTGCTCATTTATATATTAATAAAGGGATTTTGTTTTTATATTAATAAAAGGATTTTACTTAACTCATGCTAATTAAGAGATTTTTACCGATTTTTTATGTTAATTAAAGAATTTTCAGGTCTAAATGGCCAAAATAAAAGGTTCAAGATGGGCATAATAAGTAAGGTCAAAATTGGCCTTAATAGGGTAAAAAATCTGGACAAAATAGGGAAAATTCTGGTCATAATGGGTAAAATCAGTTCAAAATGCAATTTGTTTAAAAAAAGTAAACTTTAGGCTCAAATTATGCGGAAATCTGGTCAAAATAACCAAAATTAAGGCTAAAAATTGAATGGTATCTGCCGCTGCTAGCTGTATTATATGGATTTTCAGTCTCAAAATGGTTTAAAAACGGGGCGAAAATATACGAAACACGACAAGAATGGCCATTATTAAATTTAAAATTCATGTGGCATCATTATAGAACACGAACTACTGGTGAATGTGTTTATATTGCACAACTTAAAACAGAAATTTGTATATTCAACTATTTATTTATCATACGTCGAAAATATTTATATTAAAATAACATAAAAACAAGAACGAAACATCATAGAGAGCGCACTTTCTATATATTTGAATCTAAGCTAATAGTTTATTTAATACTTCAATTAATATTTAATCTACAGTTTTCAAAAATGTTAAAATTAACGAAAATAAAATACTTGCAAAATTCAATGTTCGAGCTAGTGCGGACACAGTCACAGACAGACAAGACAGATAGACGGACAAACATTGTCTTTTTTTTTAAAAAAAGTGAGCTAAAAATTTGATATAGTATACCCATGTTTATTATTATTAGCTCTTCATAGAAACTATTTTATTTTGTAAATTAAGCCATTGATAATGATTGCTGTAAAGCAATCGAAACACTCGGGTGTCTGGCTCTAAACTAAAAAGTTTACTGTAGATGTGAACAATTTTGTTGTAAAAAATATAATTCATTAAAATGTCACTGTACAACAATATTAAACAAATCTTAATTAATCTTCATTTTAAATATAGATGTTTTTCGCACTTCAGAACTCATTATATTAAAATGAATATGTTGCTTAAAATAAACTAAAGCTGGAATAAATAAGTTTTATAATAACTCTGATTAGAATTTTATTTATAATTCAATTGTTTATATATTAATTCGATGCCTCTTATCTAAAATATCGACTATTAAAGCCATAAAGCCAATGATTGTAAAGTAATCGAAACACTGCAGTGTCTGGAATTAGACATAAAAGTACACTGAATTATGTTGAATTAACAAATTGTTTCAAAAAGTTTACTATGTATTTTCAAATAAAAGTTGTTCAATATTTATTAGTTTTCCTAATTTTTCTAAAACAAAACTAATTTCATAATAATTAATACATTTTAACGCTATCCTTGATATTTTACATGTATATTTTATTAGCATTTTAAATAGCTTCTTTATTGATATTTGAAGGTTATAATTTACGCTATCGTATAAACCTTGTAAAAATTAGTAGCAAAGCTGGTTTCTCATTTTGTGTAAAACATTTGTCTTTTTAAATTTTTATAACGTATAACGTTACTTATCTTTTTTATATAACTCTTTATAATCAATTATTTTGGACTCAAGTTTTAAAAGTTAAAATATTTTAATAGTACAAAATTGTTCGTTACAAAAACATTTTTACAAAAGTTTAAGGTTTATGAATTACAAAATCGGAAGTATTACAATATTTTTCATATTATCATCTAAATTATAAATATTAAAATATTTTAAAAAGATTTATGAATGAAAAAAACTTTGAAGATATATTCGTAATTTATACGATAAATCAAAAATTAATAACAATGGTTCAAACAGTATAAATTGCTTTCAACAGATTTATGTAAAGCGATCTTAAGATTTCAGTATTACAATTATTAAAATGTGGAAATAATTTTCTATTTGTTAAGAATATATCCGTTAAATTATAAATAAGTGATCCATTCAAATATTTGAATACATTAATGTCACCAAAAGGTAACTTAAACAACGAATTAATGGTAACAAATTGTTCCAAAACGCATTGAAATTCCGCATATGTGTGCATAGTTTTAATATTTACGTTACTTTTGCTATTATCATGTTTTAAAATTTGGTCAAAATTACTCATATTATATTTATGTTTATATTTGTAGTGAATGATACTTATAATTAAGGAATGAAAAAATGATATATAATCAATAACATTGGTGTTTTTCGTCCAATAATTAATAACAATTACCATAAATGCCCAAAATTCGATATCACTTTCAGTTAAATCCATTAAAGTTAAATCATTGCGTAACTCTGTTAAACCGTTCATGAACTTTTCATCAAAACCAAATAATTGTAAGACAAATGTCTTTCTATGTTTGAGCTCATTATCTCGTATTTGATTCAATGTCGGAATTTCTTTCGAATACAGGGTTGGAATAATTTTGTATTCAAAAACTTCGTATCCTTTTCGTGAATAAACAGTTAATGGATTTAACTTTCCGTTACTTAATCGCATTAATGAGAATATGATTTCGTATAATTTAGTGCTACAATCATAACATGATTGCATAGAGAAGTCTTCAATTTGTGCCCTAAAATAAACTTTAGATTTTGTAATGATAGACATTAGTAGAGAACTCGATATTTTCATTGTATGAAATTCGTAGAGAAACCATTTCGGTAGAAATGAAACCGCTTTGTCGTAAAACATTAAATCAAAATTTACGATCTCATCTTTATTATCTTCAAAACAGATCAGTTCTAATAAATAGCTATAATTATCGCTCATTTCATAGCTATTTATCGATTTTTGAAAAGCATTGTAAAGGGTCAGTTCATTTCGTTGTTTCAAATAATTGTAAATATCACTTATAGCATGCGATTCATTGACTTTCGATCGCAACCATTCAATCAATTTATACATACGATCGTGATATTTGTTCACATAATTTGAATTACCATTAACATTATTGTTATACTTATAAACGCTTAAATTATCAACAAAGTCTTCAAATATTTGGCAATTTGCGTAATCGTTTCCCAATACAGCACCAAATACAGCAAACATTTCTGGCTTTATATTTAATATTCGGGTAAACTCTATGCGTTTATATATTTTACATTCAATATAATTGCGCTTAAATTCAAATGACTTTTCCCAATCAAAAAACATGCACGAAATCACACCATATTTAATATCGATTAATAAAAAGTCTCCGTCGTTTGAAAGTAACGGACAGTTAAGATAATTGGCAACTTTTGCCACATGAATGTCAGCATCAAATGTGGACTGAAAGTAATTTTTAATTTTCATTTCTCGCATCACTTCTATAAACGTTTCTTTTACAAGAAGTGGCAGTACATATGCATTATCGAAATCCTTGGTTTGATTCAACAGTTTCACTTCTTCGTGTGTTTTCAAGTATCTTTGATATCTGTTTGGCAATAAATCGATGTGAAAAGTACCATCAAATATGATAACGGGATCAATATTGCAATATTTTAACGTATGAAAAAAATTGCGAACAATAGTAGCATATGTGTGGTAATCGCCGCCATATTTAATGATTGTTTTCTCACTGATGAGATTACACGCGAAATTGTTTCCATCGATAACTAGTCTAGTATTTTTCAATTCATACGTATTTCTTAAACCATCAATTTTGTCAACAAAACTATTAAGACTTCTGACTCCCATTTTCTCCCTGCTTCTTCTAAATTTTGATTTTAATGATGACAAATGTATTGCTGTTATCAGACAACTCTTGTGTGCCCAGTATTCATATGCCCACCATATATACACTATTCATATAACCGTACAATTATTCATATGCTTTATTTTAAATGCACAGTAAATAACACTTGTTTAATTAAATGTAACAAATATTATCGTTAAGCTTTTATTGGAAACAAATTATTTGAAGTACAATTTAAACTATCATTAAAGGCAATCAACTTATAACTATTAGAGTAACTGAATATTAAACTGTTAATATTAAAATTGTTGATTAATTACTACTTCAGTTGCTTATTCAATAGTTTACAAAATAAATGATATCATTAATAAAGAGTGTGATCTGTTATGCGACACTTCTGATTAAACATTAGTCATTTATAATATAAATTTTATATTATTACGTGTTTTTGAATAATTTAAACAAATAGCAGACAAAACAATTTTTAGTAATAATAATTTACATGTGTGTCCAAGAGTGTGTGGGGATGGGGTGGAGTTACTATCGGACTGTTATAAATTTAAAAGTGGTCAAACTACTAGGATTTAAAAGACAATTTTACAGCCAACGAACAAAAAACATTAAAAATACATTGAATTGTCCTAAATTTTTAGGTCTGTGGTCAACTTTTTGAGAATTCTTGGGAGGGGGAGGTAACCCACTCAGCCCATCTTGATTGACCTGTTATATTAGTGATTATAAAACTCTTTCTCTAAAGTAAAGCGCTTAAATAATTAAGTATTAATAGCTTTATTAAAATCATGAGACGGCTCCTACAGTTTAATCGTATATACTGCTAATGGTTGGTAACATTCCGGCGTAATTAGTTAACAATGCAAATCACTAATATTTATCCTTTTTTTGTTTTTTACATGATTCGCACCGTTTTTACTGTTCGGTTTTATCAATCAATTACTAAGACATATATGTTAAATAGATTCTCTACAGCACAAAGAAAAATAGATTCGAATTTGTTACTAAATTAGTTATATATATTTTTGTTAGCTCACGTTTTACAGAAAAGTAGAGCCTATGGATTTCAACACGTCTGTCCGTCTGTGTATTTGCAGTCATATTAATAAAAGGATTCGGTATCATTGCCAACATTTTAAAATTTAATATATTGTGACAAGTATGCATTATCATATGAAAAAGTGAGCTCACTGTGAATGTTTTGTGAATTCTTAACATTTTATTTTGAATTTATATTATTTCACCTTTGGAAACAAACGTTTGTTATCACTAGTGTTGTTTATATACCAACTTTTCTAATTATCTATTCCTATTCTATTCTTTAATTTTAAAATATATTTATATTCTATTCCTAAATTTTTAAATAATTTCTATTCTATTCCTATTCTATTCCTAATTTTTTAAATAATTTCTATTCTATTCCTATTCTATTCTTCGTATCATTTTTTCGCGCATTTCTATTCTATTCCTATTCCTATTCCAATACAATTATATAATAAACAACAAATTAAGTAATACAAGTTCAATATCTATACTTAAAATTATATTTCTATTCTATTCCTATTCTATTCTTTTATAATTTTTTTGTTTCTATTCTATTCCTATTCCTATACTAAGAATACTATACAACACATCCGTAGTTATCACAGCATTAAAAATGTTGGAAATGTTATTAAAAACCAAGAGCGAGTATTCATAATGAAAAATCGAAGTAAAGTTACAACTATTAAATTATTATTCACTTATTCAAATAGTTTATAATAATTACTCGATCACAAAATAAAATCAGGTTTTTTACTCAATAAAAATTTCAACATCAACGCAGAGGTTTACCCAATACCTGAGCGAACAAAATTTTGGGAAACATCACAAGACAAACCTGACACAACAATTCGGGCACATGTTTACTAATATATGTCGATATGTTTCATACTTCAAACTTTTTTGTGAATTTAATTTTTTTAATGAATTTTTACTCTCATTAGATGGCAATGTAAGAGTTTGTTTTTAATTCAAGTACTCTAACAATGCTATAAAATATCACGTGTCAAATTAAAACAGTTTTGTTTATCTATTTATGCGAAAATAACTTATAAAAATCTCATATTTTTTATTATTGTCAATATCTTGAATTTAAAAAAAACAATGATAATGTCAACATTAACTCAATTTAGTGATAATGAAAGTAATTGTAATGACTATTATTCGTTTAAATTAAGTTTGATTCATGATATTTATTGGATTAATAGTGAAAATAAGTTTACGTGGTTTTTGAATCAAATTAAAAATGAATCTGTGATCGGATTAGACTATCAGTTGAAGTCAATTATTGGAATCAGTTGTGCCAAACACAACAACATATCGATATTAGTTGTGTCAACACTTCATAACTGTTTTATATTAGATGTCAACAAATTGTATGTAAATTACAATAACTATTGGTTCAGTTTTATTAATAACGTGTTGAGTAATACTAATGTGATTAAATTAGTTTTCAAACCAATCATTCATTTAAATATATTAATTTATTCATTCATGAAACGGATCGAAGAATACAATGATTACAAACTGAAAACAGTTTTAGAAATAAAAAAGTTTTCCGAGTACTTAATCTATAAATTTCCAACAATTATTGACAAAAATAATTTAATTTTCATTGAAAAACATTCGTTGATTGGTTTATCAAAGTATTTGTATTTGTTTTTCAGTAAACGATTGGAATCGCGAATCATTTTGTTTACTGATTGGTCGCGAAGACCTTTACGTGAAAAACAAGTGAAGTATGTGTGCATTAATGCGTTTTTTTTAATCGTTATTTTTCAATATATTCAGAACTATTTAATTACAGAATTGGTTGCAATACTATCTGTTGATACGTCTGAACGGTTATTCTCGATTTTAAAAATATTAAATAGCATTTATTAATTTCATAGTAAGACTTTTATTATACGTTTTATTTTCCTGATAATTATAAAAATAATGATTGCAATCAAAACCACAATAAAAATCAATACAAATAATACAATAACTATAATCGTAAGATTAACTGATTGTTTGTCGTTAGATGTGACCTCTCTTTCTTCGGGTATAATATCATTATATTTAGTTGTGGTTTCTGTTAACTCTAATTTACAGCCAAAAAAACGTTTTAAACCAATACTCTGAAAGATATTGAAAATCTTGAATTAAAACATGCAAACATTTACCATCAATTGATAATTACGACTCACATTCTTTTTGACTCTGAAAGGACTATCTGTCAATAAATTATCGTAAAGTTTAGTCTGTGTTTTGCCATCATTTCGATTATCTGCCATCATTAAAGTAAAACATACCGATAAAGTGAATATTCGTGAAAATATTATGTTATCTCATCGATTTCCAACATTGATTATTCGTTATCTTATTGTATATATGCTTGCGATTCTTTTTCACAATTTCCTACAATAAACAATACTTCATACGATTGGAGCGAATAAACAGAAGATCTGTCATCGGTTCGACCGCGAGTCCAATCTTTAGGCCATATATCAAAGTTAAACGAATCCATATTCCATGGAAAACTGGAAGAGTTATGAAATATCAAATATTTCCCATTAATATCGATTCTCAATAAATTCGGATATTCTTTATTTTCGTGATTATCGTAGTATATAATTGGGGCTAAATAAACGGCTTTTTCTAAATTAGCGCATTTTTCTGACCATTGACGACATTTCGGAATGTTACTGATATAGAAACTGGTCCTCAATGTCCACGAATCTTGTATTATTAAATTTTGAAAAGACAGCTTAAGTCTATTTATAAAACTGCTGTTATAAATATATACTAACCAACTCCTACTCCAAACAACAGTTTTTGCTTAATTGGATCATTCATTTGTTCAGTGATTCGATTATAAACCCAAACCCAATCACCCTTTCGTATAACAGCCTTTGGCCCAAAATTATAACAGCAGTAGTGAGACTTCTACTACCCCTGGGTTCAAAATATATTTGATTGTCGTTTTTTATTCAAATAAACAAAATCAGCAATATGTTTGTTAAATCTAAACTTTTAAGTTATAATTTTCAAGTTTAGTATTTAGCCAAAACTTTTTGTTATTAATAACTAATTTTTAATTTAGTCTATCAAAATACTTTTGAGTTTTTAATACAATGGTCAACAAAGAAAATCGATATTTTATTATTTCTGTAATAAACAAATGTTTTCAAAAGATAAATGTTAACAGTTAGATAATACTTCGGCAAATATATGATAAGAGAAAAAGAAATGAAGTGATAGCTATTAAGTGATTTTATTATATGTTTTCTAGACAAAAAATAATGATATAAGATAAGTTTTTAAAAATGGTTTATTGAACCTTAATAACACTAGCAACAAAAATTGAAAATTGATTTGATATTAATTTTGTATAACATGACTAGTAATTTTTTAAGTTTTTCTAAGTTTTTAAATTTTTAGTTCCACATAACTGTCTTAAAAAATAGTTCAATATAAGTTTATATAAGTTATAAATCATTTATTTTTTAGTTCTTAATTTTCCGAAAAGGTAGAGCTTATGGATTTGAGTATGTCCGTCCGTCTATCCGTATATATATTTCATATGCGCAGTTTTAATTAATTTAAAGGATTTCACTTATTTCTTATATTAATGAAGGGATTTGGTATTTTGCCGTCTTGGCTTAAAAACTAATATACTTTGAGCTAAGTTTGTATTAATCTAAGAACACGTCCTTCTTGTTTAATAGATTTATTATCTTTTATTTTACTTTTGTGAAAATTAAACAAAAATTTAAACAAAACCTCGATAAAATATAGAAAAAGAAAGTTAGACAAAACTAATTATTTTAATAAAAGTTAAACAAAGTAAAATATTAAAAAACAATTTTAACTTAGTTAAGAAAACTAAATGAAATAACTTAATTAAATGTAATTAACTGTTATTCAAAATGTATAAAGAAGCTTAAATATTCAAATAAGATGAAATATAAAACATTTTTAAATCACTTTGAAAAAGTCAGCTATTGTTTTTGGGATGATCGTCCGTCCGTCCGTTTGTGGACTCTTATGTGAAGTATCTATGCCTGGTAGAACTTAGTATAACCCGAACATAAGTTTAAATAACAAATGTGAAGATAAAACCCTAAGTATGAATTATTCTAAGAAAAGTGAGCTCACTATGAATGTTCCGTTCTTGTTTTATAAATGTTTACTAAATTTCTTTTTTGATTTATAAAATTAAAAGTTTTAGCTCAAAAGTTTTTATTTTAAGCTTTAAAGTTTGTGAATAATAATAATTTCTCAAGGATTAAATAACACAATGAGGCTAATACAACCGAATAAATGCTTAAAAAATTTTCAAAAAATATCAAACATAAATTGTATTTAAAATAATTGCATTAGAAGAAAATTAAAATGTTTGGTAATTATTTTATAAAAAATTTTATAAATTTATTTAAATGTCTGCTAAAAACTTTTATAAAAAATAGATAAATCAAAAGTAGTAGTTTAAACTATATTATAAATTCATTCCATTTTATTTTCTTAATTTATTACATTTTTCACTAAAACATGTACTGTTTTAACTTAAAAATCATTTTAAAAGATAAATGTAAAAAACATTCCAGTAACAGTAATAGTAAAAAATAGACAATTAATAAATTATTAAAACATTTTTGAACAAAATTAAATAATTATTATTTATTCTCATTTTTTATTAATTAAATTAATTAGTTATTGGATTTTTATGTTTTTATTTCTTGTAAGATAATTTTAAATACTTAGTGCTGTGTTAACAAACCTTATTTGACAAAAAGTCAGTGATCTTTTTATCTTAAAACAAGAGATAAACTTAAAAAAATAAGGTAAAAAACAAAGTTTATTAAACTTTTTGTACATAAAATGATAGTTTATCAGTATTTAAGCAAATAAAACTTTGAAACATAAAATAAACAAAATTTTGGATTTAACTAGTTTTGTTTTAGTTTTATCGAGTTTGTCTTTGTTAAAAAATAAAAATCTAAAAGATTACAGATAAATATTTTCGTATAAAAGGCAAACTAAGCTTTTCACAATTCATTCAGTTTTTTTAAACCTTACATTTTCTACTTATTGCTTTATTCAACAGTTTATAATTAAGTTATTTTGGTTAAAATAAGTGTGAGTTTTGAATTTTATTCTTATAATGTTGAAATTAATAGTCTTGTTTTATTTATAAAAAATCTTAAGTAAAATGTCGAAACGAAGTCAAGATTTGTTGGATATTTTTGATAGTGTTATTGAGCCTACTAAACCTAAAAAGACCTCAGCAAAACGTCAAAAATCACAAAGTGAAATGGATCCGTCTAAAATAATAGCGTCACAAAAATTAACTCTTAGAAGGCAAAATAAATCAGAAGAAGAGGACGACGAAATTGAATCGGTTTCAGTTGTTGGCGATAATCAGGAGCTTATGCTTGATCAACCTGGCACTTCTAAAAATACTATCGATTTTATGGAAGTATTAGACTACAAAGATGACCCAACCGAAAAGTTTCATAAAACTATCAGGATTACTAACACAGAAGGTATAGGAGTTTCTCCTCATTCTATTTCAATATTTAGAATTTTTAAAAAGAATAATGTAGAGATAGTAAGCGGTTTTCAGTTTAAAATAAAAATGTCTGTAATTCCAAATCTGCTAAGAGCTTTGCAAAAAATATACAAAGAAAATATGCTTGAAAAACGTGGCGTACCTTAATATTATATCCTATTGAGAAAATGATATATCAAAAAGATATAGAAACTCTTACAGGATAAAAAACATAAAAACTTAAATTAGTAATTTAGTTATTAAATTTAATGTTTAATATATGCTTGGTTTTGGTTTAGATATTTTGGTTAATTATTCATTTGAAACATTTATCTTAAAATTTGGGTTTATAAAATATAAAAAATGTATTACATTTAGACTTTATAATAATATCTATAAGGTATTTAGTTGTACGCTAGAAAAAGATAAAATAAATTATTACAAGCTCCTTAATCGAGTTTCATTGTCAATTAAAAATCTTTTAACATCATATAAAAGTTATAACAAGTTTCACTTGAATGTAGATGTTTTTAATAAAAGTCATTACTCTAAACGACTTAAGAAATGTGAATTATGTAAGTCAAATAACTTAGATTTTTATAAAAGTATAAAAAATTATTTGTATTTGCTTATTAGAAAACATAAACATTGTGTTATTACGTTTGTATTTAACTTCATTAAATGTTATAACAATTAATAAAAACTTAAATAAAATTACAACCTTATAACTTTCATTATTTTAGAAATAATATTAAATAAAACTTTTATTAATATTTTTCCATTATTGTTAAAAAATACAGTTTATGCGCAAAACTAAATAAAACTATTAAAAAGATTTTTATATCTTTTTAATAAAATAAAAACTAGTATAAACAATTTGTACAAATGATTAGGAAATAACTTTAAAAAAACAAAACTAGAGCAAAATATTAAAAATTTTGAGAAAACATTTTTATTCTATCCCATACCTCTAATATAGTTTTAAACAATGACAAACAGCAGTTTTTGTAACTATTTTGTTCTTATAAATGTTTTATTTTCAGATTGTTTTATCTTTTTTTGTTTATAAAACATTAATAGAAAACTACTTAAGTACTTCAGTATTTGATAAGATTAATTTTTATAAGTTGTATTTTATCTCTAATAGAGTAATTAATTAAGTTCCTGAACTCACTCAAATTTTTGAGTTATCAAATTATTTATTTATCTTTTTAAGCACTTAAGTTTGAACCAAATCTTATAAACACAAGTTTGTCATATTAGTTCACAGTGTACTTTATTTCTTAAAAGTTTTAGTGTAATGTTAAAAGAAAACATCAAAACTATATAATTACTTGTTTATTATTTTATAAATTGTTTTCGTATTTCAAATTGAATATTTAGAATTTTAACTAAGTGAAAGCTTAAAACATTCTTTTAATTATGCAATTTAATCAAAAATAAAAGTAGATACAAAATACTTAACTATTACTTTTTAAAATATTAATGATAATTTTTCACTTTGTTTTGAAAACTACTCGTTTGATTTAATATACACAGTGAATCTATGATAAAATTACTCGGATTAAGAATAACTAAAACAAATATTATAGATTGTTAGTTTTGGTTTTTTTTCTGTTTTTGTTTCTGTTATCATATTAAATCTTAGGCTTTTGATAAACAAAACATTAGAAAAAAATAACTATCTCCCTCTCCTAATTGAAATGAAAATATCTTTGTTAAACAAAAGTAAAAACAATCGAAATTAATTCAATCTTGCATCTAGAATGCAAAAGCAAATTGAAATTAAAATCAATTACAAACAGTTAAAAGCTTGTTTAACGAAATTGTTTTGGTTTATTGTTATTCAGAAAGCATTTAACAAATTACAGTTAAATATAAATTTTTAAACCCAAGCCTACAACTTTAAATCAATAAATTTTTAAATGCATGATAAATGAAAATAATAAATTCAGAAATTGTTGCATTTATAAATAAATAATAAATAAATAGAAAATATTACTTTTATTTGTTTTCATGATTACAACGTTGTTTTAAATATTAAGAAAGATAAAAGAGTGAACCAGTAAAGTAAAATATAAAAGATTTAGCTTTAAAATTAAACCAGTATTTAAAAAATTAAGTTAAAATTCTTATAACCAGTTATACCATGTTAACAAGAACTATAATTATAAAGTACTCACTTTGATTTAAATATTTGATTAGATATGTGCATTGTTTAACATTAAAAATAGAAAAAAGTTTCAAAAACGTTTTTTTTTGTTCACACTTAATTTTTACAATAAATAAGTAAAAAAATCTAAAAAAACGACATATATCGATAAAAATGCCTAAAAACTAAAAAAAAGTCAAAAAAGGGGAAAAAATCAATAGAAAGACATATAAAACCATAAAATGTAATGAGATTAACAGACATGTCAATTACAAAAGCTGACTTTTTAAAAGTTAACTAAAAATATAAGAAAAAAATGAAAAATAAAAACTTTAAACAAAAAAACTTTTCATACTATTCCTTAAAAACTTTAATAAATTCAATAAAATTCATTAGACATTATGAAAAATTTACAAAGACGTATATAACAATAAAAAGTTTTTTATCATTAATTGCTTGATTAAACAATTTAGTTTATTACAACTTGAGTACAATACTTAATATTAAAAATTAATTTTTTGGTGCAATATATTTTTAAAAATTTATATTAAGAAAAAGCTTTATTTGATTTAAATGATTTATTTTTTGTTTCTTGAATTATTTTAAGTTTTGTTATTTAAGCCAAAGTAAAAGTCAAGTGAAATCATAATTTTTTTCAAAAGGGAAATCAAAAAACAATTAAATATTATATTTTGAACAACACTTAGTTTAAATATATTTTTATTTAAATAGCATGAACTATAACTAAAATACAAAAAATACAAATTTCAAATTATGCTATTATTTCAAAAATAACTTAAATATTTTTTATAAACAATGTTAAACAGATTTTTAGTTATTTATGATTTGCAATCACTATTTAAATACAGAAAAATACTTATAATTAGTTAAACTAAAAAATTAAATTGTTCTAAAAAATTTCTTATTTTTATTTGAAAAATCTAATATTTGTTTGAGAAATCGATTATTTTAAATATATTTTTTATTTTCAATGTAAAGTTAATACATATTACTAAGTGTAATAAAATAATTTTGTATATTGTAAATATAACACTCATATTCATCGAAAAATTGATATATAGTATTATTGTTATATTATTTTGTCAAATATCATTTTTTAATTGATAATAAAATTATTATTTACAGTTAAAGTTTAATATTTAGTAGTCCACCTGATTTTTAAATAATTTAAAGAAATTTTGAACATTTTTTAGCTCACTTTTATAAAAA
>JAQIXJ010002535.1:0-15515 GCA_034700185.1 Phthiracarus laevigatus | reverse complement strand
GGAAACCAACAGATATCACGAAATGACCATAGAGGATAAGGACAAGCGTATCGATCAACTTGTAAGAGAAAATGTGATATTGCGAGCGCAGAATGAGACTCGAAACAGGGAGGCGAACACATCAGTTGTGAACAATACCTTATGCGCAAGAGGTCAGACCAAGAGGTCCATCCGTGAATAGAGAGGGAAGACCGCAAATTATAGAGCTTTCAGCTAACGACACGTTCGGTAAGAGTTCACATGAACAGCGAAATGGTGAATTTCTGGGCACACTCGAAGTAAGAAATGGTTTGCTGACGAGGCGATTTAACAACATAAGGAGAGACATGACTTGGAGTGAATTGAAAGCAAGAGTATGTGAGGAGTTCGAAGTGCAGCCGAGAGAGTTTGATCTGCTAGACTTTAACTATCGAGTACGACTTGGCAATTGGACTATATCTACAGAAGCGAACCACCCGCTACATCGATTAATTTTAGTACCCCGTGTGAACCTACGAAACCCACAGAACTTTTTGTGGGAACCGTTCATGTTCAATCAATAATCATGTGTCGAATCAAACAGATATGACAGATGTCTTAACAGCGGATGTTAAGAATCTTGAGTCGTATCTTAACGTTTATCATATTTTACTCTTAAAACTAAAACATTTAGCTCACACACACTTTGAATATACTAATCTTAGATCATATCGCTATGGTAGTGGGGATTTTAAATGAATTATTAAATGAAAAATCAGAGCTCGAAAATACAATTCATATTCTAAAAAAAGAATTATCGAGCGTCAAAGGAGAGTGGTTAAAACTTTATGCTAACAGACTCTTAAAAATGGAAGAAATTGCATGTTTACGCCGTGAATATGAGAATGTTAAGAACGAAAATAAATTATTACATTGGTTTCTGTTAAATTACCGAATGGACATAATAGAACTGAAGGCGGAGTTGGACTATTTTGGCTACTATTTTGATGGGGAAATATGGAAACCTAAATAATTTATTAGTTATCTCTTGCTCTAAACGATTATCCCTCATTGTTTTCATTGTAACACCTTTAAAATTATAGATGAAATGCTTGATTTGGCGATCGACCAAATTCAGTGGCTTGGAAACGTGAAGGAAAATTTAAGGAACAAATTGGAAAGAGTCAGACAGGAACTAATACTAATTATGGACGAAATCGATAACATTAACGAACGTATTCATCAGCTTTTGGACGAAATTAATGATTGAATTGAAAAGATCCACACTTATCCATCTTATAAAATTTATTTTAATCTTTTACTTACCTTGTTTTGATTATTATTATCTGAAAATGTATTACTAGTATGCTTGTCTTATTAATTTTGCTATCTTTTTATTATACTTTAATTCAGCTTATTATTATATTTTTGAGCTTTTTATTATACTTCTTTTTGCATTATAATTATTATAATTTTTGTTTTGGTCAAAGTTTTTAACTCTATTTAGAGGGAGTATTTATAGTCGTGTTAGGATGTTTATTACTAAACATCCTAACTATTTTGTAAACTTATTTTTATGTATAGAACTTGACATATATATATTTTAATTCATTATTGATTGTCAAGTCCATCATTACGAATAAAACATAAAATATTAAAATCTGTCTATAATATTGAGGCAAACATTAGTTAGTTCCAATCTTGTTTATCTAATATGATATTTGTAATAGACTAAAAACGGGCCCCTTATCTTTTCCTTGAGCCTGGCCGTTTTCTAGCTAAAACCTATCAGTCCTAAGTCGGGTCAGGCTTTGAAATAATTCCAACATTTTTTAAAACTTTCTCTGACGTAATTGTAAATTAAATAAAAATTTAGAATGAAATTTCAGTTGTTCTAATTTAATTTAACATATAAGAGAAAACATTTCAAAACTAACAATGTGATAAACTATTATTTTTAACATAAATTATGATAATAATAAGTAAAACAAAATTTTTATAATTTATTGTTTTTAATTAGATTCCGGCTCGTTCCGAATAGGGTTTCTTCATATCATTCTGGTGTCGGGCTCGGTTTTAAAACTATCAAATAATTGTTGCTCTGGTCGGGTCGTGTCTGAACTTATCTGGGTGGAATCGGGTTCGGGCTTAAAATTTTTAACTATTTTTGAGTCTTAATTGTAAAGTTCATTTTAATAAGGTACTTATCTATATACACGTTAACATCTGTAACTTTGTAAGCGTGTTACTAATGTTCATTCTTGTTTAAGACTTTATTTAAGATTAAATTTTTATCGGCCGATTTTTATGGACGCAGGTCGACGTTTAATATAAGTTAACCATCTACGGTTTTCTTGAAGCATTTTTTTCGCATTTAAACAGAAAAATATGATATTCCATCATTACATAAGTATTTATAAACAGTAATTTATTCATAAATTGGAAATTATTAATTTATATACTTGCAAAAAGTCTTTATGCTTAGTGAAGAAGATGAATAAAGTATGCTAATGTACTTTGCTCGGTTTCTTCTTCACTTTTTAAAAAAATAATGAAACGGGATTTTAGGCATAAATTGCATGTGTAATTGCGAAATAATTTTTTATGATTAAGAAACGCCAATACGAAATAAAAACTCAGCAATTTTTTTTAAATTGAAGAAAAACTAGATTATTGGGTGACAGCAGGACAAGTATTAAATTCTTGAAGTCAATATTTACAGTTAATTGAATATTTTCACTTATTTTAATTTACATCCTATCGATATAAACTATATACAAAAATAAATAATAGATATAAACTTATTAATTTTGATCGAAAGAATATACTTAATATGTATTCCTCTATTGGAAATATTTGATATAACTTGATTTTTTATATTAAACAAGATCGATACGGTCATAATATCTGACTTTGTAAAGTTAAGTTCTGTAAGCATTTGGTCGCTCGCTCACTTTTTTCACTCGCTAATCATTAGTTTATATTATTTTTATAAAATTAAATTGTTACTTATAATTTCATATTTTTACATAAAACAAGCCAATAATCAATTCTATTTTTAAAACTATAGTCATTATAATTACAATTAAAACGGAATATTCCGTTCTAATTTTTGTCTATTTTTAGCCTATTTTGTCGTTTTTGTCCAAATTGTTACAATAAGAATGGAATGTCCCGTTCTGATTTTTGACAATTTTTACCCGATTATATCATTAAGGTTTTTATTACTTGGAGTGCATTTTATTATTTTCAACCCAAAAGGTGTTATGTTAATCTTTTCAATTGTGTGAAGGTTCATTAGGTCATTTCTTTTATTTATTTTAGAAAGCGATTCTGCCATTTCAGTTGAAGTGGAAGAAAAGCTATTTGTATTTTGCGATATATCGATAACAGAGTTCGAAAAACGGTTGAAGTCGTTACCCAATTAAACCTTTAAATGAAAATTCTTAACAGCAATAGCATTAAGTGGAATGAGCTTTCGGTTATTTTGATCAAAGATTTCGACGTTCATTTTAACATTTCCAGCAATTTGATCTGGAAGCGAGTTAACACCATTAATTGGTTTTCCATCATATGGTTTGATACATAGTCCTATATCTTCTGCAAGATTGTCGGCTATCATCGAGCTTTCCGAACCAGTATTAAATAATGCTTTCACGGGAACGTTATTAATTCTAATGTCTATTAACATAAGGTCATTATTGTAATTGTCAACCTTAGACACGTACTCCGAGGGTGAAGATGCATTACACTGCGCCGCGTTGTTTAAGGAAAAGGTATGTCTGTAATTGTCATTTCTATAAGCCTTATTTTTATTATAATAACAATTTCGTGCATGGTGCCCAATGCCACCACATATAAACTTATTTCGACCATTGGTAGTGCGCGTGTTCGACAAATTTTCATTTATGTCGAATCTAACCTTACGATTTGATTTGTTCATTTTATTAGGGGATTTTGGCTTTTCATTTTCGTTATCTCGATTGTAGGTGTTAGGTTTGGTTAAGTACTTTTAGCCAAATTTCGTTGACCGAATTTTTGTTGTTCAAAATTTCTTTGTGTACTATAAGGTGCTTGATGTCAATTGTAATAAAAACCGATTCGAGTTCCTATATTGGTTTTGGTTGTTCATTGAGCGATCGTACTGAAAACGAGTGTTTACCGAATTTTCATGAGAATAGTTGTTACTAAAGTATTTTCGGTTGCATCTCCATAACTTTGCTTATTAAATGGTTGATTTAGATTACATTTCCATTTCTATTGTTTCGATTTTGTTTATTCATTTCCTTCACCATATCTTTCAAACCATAAATTAATTCTTTAACATCTTCATTATATTTTGATCGGTCATAGTTAATTGGATCAAGGTCTTCTGATTCATCAATCCCTCTCTCTATCTGCTTAGCTCTGTTAACCAAATCAACTACAGTTGACGGTGCGTGTGCTTTCAACTGTTTAGCAATCTCCGAATTCATACCATTATAAAGATGTTCTATAACATCATCATCAGTCCTGGCATTATTTATTTCGTAGCAAAGATCTCTTTAAACTAATATATGATTGTAAACGCGCTCTCCTGGTAGTTGTTTACGCCTACGGAGCTCTGATAGCAAATAACTATGGTGGTCTGTAGAAAGAAGGTCATCAGTTATCATCCTTTTAAGGTCGTTTCATGTTGCATGCGCTCAGGCCCCTAAACTTTTGACACGCTGATCATACCATAAGAGACTATAGTCTCTTAAATAAGTTGGAAATTTCCTCATTTTGTGGCATCATCCCATGACTTACTCTCAGCGTAGTACTCATATTCTTTAAGCCAATTTTTAAGTTTAGGAGTGTCCCTACCAGTAAACGGTTCTAAACGTAAAACACTATTTGAGCACAGTGAACTCCTCAAAACGTCTGAGACTATATTCATTACTTTGTCAGCATTTAATGCCATTTCTCTCGGAACAATAATATGTGTTTTTATCTAAGGAGAAAGTGCTCTTATCGCCCTTTAGCGTAAATCCAGAATTGTTCTATATTTTGATTTACTAATGTATACGTGGGGTAACACTATAATTTATGTGCAATCTTATATAACTTACTTGAAAAAGTTGTTTTTGCAATCAAAGAATAAATTTAGTACTGTTAAGTATAATTATATAGTATAATTAGTACAATTTTAGTACAATTTTGTTGATAGAATTTTACCGATCGCAAGCAGTTCAGTTTTCTACCTTTATTTAACTTCAATTTTTACAAAACTGCAAAAATTTTCAAAAACATAAAACCAATCACGCTTTCAATCGACTTTTGTCGTATTTAATTATATTATTTTGTTGAAATCGTTATTATCATAGCCGCTCGCAAGCGTTTAAGTTATTAAGATTTGAATAAAAAATTTTTATTGATTTAATCTTGATTAGCAATTTAAAACTTATAATGTTTGTTCTAAATTCGCTCGCAAGCAAATTTAGCTCTAATTAATAGCTAAGTTCCGTTATAACTATATTATTTATCATATGCTTCAAGCAATGTTTCGCTCGTTAGCAAAAATGTAACCAAATTATATTTTAATTGAAGTAAAACCTGTTTAGATGCGTTTCTCCTATCGCGGTCCGGCATTTCTTCAGAAACGAAACTGATTGTCGATTCGCTGCCAACAATTGAGATGGACTTCTTTGTCGATCCGGACGAGCCCCCAATTTGAAATACTGGAAACGCGTTCTCTGAGTCCATCTCTTTTCGCGTCTTTCACACAAAGTGGATCACGCAATTACAACGCACTTCAATTACGAATAAACTCAATTAAACTCAATAAAGCTTTGATTGTTAAATATTTATTAATATAAGATTATAAAGTTCAATACAACTTAATTAAGAGTGTGCACAAATCAATACAACTAAATAACTTCAAGTGTGTGTTAAGAAAAAGGCCCAGAATTCGTATGAGTAAGCCTTTATTTAGTCTGTTTTGAACCGGATTCTGTTCACATCAAAAGAGGAGTGAACTTATCTGTAAGAGGGTATTTAAAATTTACAGTGAGCGGATATGTTAAAGATTTATGCTTAAAAATCGTGGTTAGATTCATGTTTCAATACTTATTCAATGGATAGTTATGTTTTTGTTGCGTGGTTAAAGAATTTGGTTACAGATTATAGACATGGTAAAACGTGCTTAATAAATAGTTAATAGGATTGACATTAGTCCGAAAACACATTCATTACAATATGACATTTCTGTAAGTCTGTGTTTGGATGTTTATTTAATTTTTATAGGAGGTGTTTTTAATAAATTATAGGAGGCTTTTTTAGAAAAAAATTATTCATTTTATAAAAATTGTAGTGTTTTTTAATTTTAAATTTTTTAAAATTTTTTTTCAATTTTTTTTTAATTTTATATAAATTTGTATTTAAGTATAAATTTTGATTTACAATAATGTAAGAAATTCAAGTGCTATTAATTTAAATAACATTAGTATTCACATATATCCAGTCCATGTTAAATTTTTATTTATGTTGAAAAGCAGTTATATGTGTATGTGTGTGGAAAAATTCATACACACGAAATTTTTTAGCTCACTTTGAAAAGTCAGATATTGGATTTGCAAAGTCCGTAATTCTGTAACTCTATGTGTCTGGGCCTTTTATTAGATCTCAAAATTGGATCAAAAATAAGTCAAAATTGATCAAAAATGGGTGAAGTATGTCAAAACAGGGTTAAAATTGAGTCAATATAGGGTCAAAAATGGCAATGATAGGGCCGAAACAGGAATAAATTTGGTTTAAAAATGAATTTAATTGGGGTAACATTTGTCAAAACTGACACAAATTAGGTTCAATTATGGATAATATAGTGGCAATTATAAGTATATTTTGGTGCCACGCGTCTTACTGATTATACTAACACACGTTGTAGCACGCAACTACATATGTTTATAAGCACAAGTTTTGGTGTAACCTCATCGATTGCTAAACTAAGAATAAATTAAAATTAGCTGAACACTCAATGAATGACTATTTATAAAAATGTTTTAAATTACCTAAAATTTTAAGGGAAACTATTATTATTAAATGTTTTGTTAATTAAAGTTTGAAAGAAATAGTTACCATTAAATCTTTACAGAATTTTCCTTTATAATAGTAATAACTTGGACAAAAATAATAAAAGTTGGAAGAATAGGCAAAAAAACATAGTTTAATTTAAAACAAGCAATGAATAATAGCTTTTTACTTTTTTTAACAATTTAACTGTTAATAAAAACGTTTCCTTTGAAATTTTTTCAAACTTCTGAATGCCTAACTTGTAACGTTTTGTACTAATTTTTTACTTATTAAACTACCTTTTATTATCTTCAAATTGATTGATTCGATACCATATATTTTTGAAAAAATGATGTTATTATAAAATATCCACTATTTTATATCTTAAATCAAAACAGTAAGACTAATTTTATTTCTATTTAAAGCAATGAAAAAGCAATCGAAAATTAATAATTTTAAAAGTAAGGATATAAACTGTTAATATAAAATTAAGTGGTTGTTTAATAAGAAACATAAAGATAGTTCAAAACCTATCGGATTTCGGATTCGATTAACTTTTTATATTCTAAAGTTGAAAATTAACAAAAATGAAAATACGTAATGCGCTCATTTAAGTGAACACAAAAAATCTGCATTATTTTCCGAATAAATTAACTGAATTAAGATCAACAAAATTTTAATAATTCACAAAATTAATAGTAGCGTGACAATTGTTAGTCTTGAACTTCCCCTTCCAGATAAGATATATATATGTTATACGCAAACCCGGTTTTCACGCAAACAACAGCCAAATCATAAGTCAAAATTGTATAAGTAAACGTTTAAAAGGTTTTATTTGGTAATAATGCAATTGTATTCAACGACTAATAGTTTTTATGTGCACCTCTTTTTGATATATTAATCATTTGTAATTATCATTTATATGTATTTTCTTAATTATTAAGCATTCTGTTTTAAGTCGCCGAAAGAGTCAGTCGCAAGCGATAAAAGCTTTTCATGTATTTTTTCAGAGTTCTAACAGTGAAATACAGATTTTTGTTAGCAATCTTTTTGAATTTAGCAATTGTTTAGCAATAGTAAAGCTTTTGGTTTGTTTTCCTGTAAGTCCTTTTGTCTCTCTTCCCGATTAAATTCCTGTCTATTAGCCTGTTTGTTTTTTCTATCTCTGTGCCTGTAAGTAATTAGGTAAATAAACTATAAGGCACACATTAATGTGGTTTTTACAGAACTTTTTTAATGAATCAATATTTTTAATTTTATTATTAACAAAATCGTTTTGCTAGCGATGAGGTTACTTAGATTAATAAACCTCTCTTTCAAAAGATAAATATTCAATTTTAAAATTATAACTAACATTTTAAAATTTTGAGGGACCTTAAAATTAATTAGTTTTAACTGATAAAGAAACTAAATTTGATCTCAATTATGAATCAATAGTGATTATTTAATTTATTACCTACAAATTATTCAATAAATTAATAATTTTATTTACACAAAACTTAACAGAGTATATTGATATCTGCCATATCACCCTTCACGCTAATACACTCAGAAAAGTTGAATGATAAATGTTTTTGAAATAAACTTTAATAATATTGTTTTTCAATGGAAAACTAAAATGTTTAAAATCTAAACTATTAATGTTTTTAATGCTTAAATCTAAACTATAAAAATAAATGTAAAACAAATAATCACTTAACATGTAAACTCTGTTCAGAGCAGTTGTCGTTTAATAAAAACGTAATTAGTTTTTCTTCGTTAGAGAATGTATTTAATTAAATTTAATTCGTTAGAGAGTTTAATTAATTTAATTCGTTAGAGAAATGTTCGTTATAGAACTATTTAATTAATTCGTTAGAGAATTACTTTTTTAGTTAAAGTTTTATTTAATTTTACAAATGGTTTTTATATTCGCTGTTATTTTGTGAAATTCCATATTTTAATATACTTCAATAATCGATAAAACTATTCATCAATTTGTCTCGAAGTTTTTCTGTTTCGAAGGTTTCGATAACCACTAAATTGTGTCGACTGCATTTGTTAGCCGCAGTCACACACAAAACGTTTCAATTTTTCTTAGAAAATATAAAACAAAATTAGATAAGAATATTGTTCATCTTTATGTTTATAAAAAGATGTATATCAGTAGTAGATTATTAAAGAACTTCGAAGTAATAGATTTTCATGAGTTTTTCAAGTTTATAATCGTATCTATTTCATAAAGATAAATGTATTCTTCATTTTATTCAATATTTTTAAAACAATTCATATAGTATTAAAACAAAATATTGATAAAAAAATTTTTACTTAAATAACAACTCAGCAATAAATCGAATTAGAATTGATTTCAGATCAAATAAAATTAATAATTAACAAAAAGTAATAAAAATCAATCCTCTTCACAATAATACACTACTGTGTAATCAATTCTTTATGAATAAACATTAACTTTATTCAAATCAAAATCATGAATTAAAATTAAATAAATATTCAAAGTTATGAATCAAATATACAAAAAACATGCTATTAATGTTTAAAAATTAACATGTTTAAATATGACATTCAAACATTTCATAATACTTAATCATTACAATTGTTGATTGAACAAATCTTAATAAACAT
Source organism: Phthiracarus laevigatus (assembly GCA_034700185.1). NCBI lineage: Eukaryota > Metazoa > Arthropoda > Arachnida > Sarcoptiformes > Phthiracaridae > Phthiracarus > Phthiracarus laevigatus. The sequence goes on along the minus strand of JAQIXJ010002535.1, from coordinate 5,906 downwards.
TCATTTTCACAATAGTATGATGGAGCACTGTAAATGTTGATTGAAAACTTTGACGAAATCAACATTGACAAAAGTAAAGCAAATGACAAAATTGACTATTGTTTAAAAAAGCGAAATAAAAGAGCTTTTATAATAAAATATTTTAATTTCACTTTTGCTTAAAGCAAATGTTTAAAAATAAAGCAAACAAAAAATTTTTAACTAAGCAAAAGTAAAATACAAGTAAAATTAAAATTAAAACAAAAAAAAGCTAATTGTTGGATTATCAAAATATAATTTATGCAAAGTATTAATAGATCGATCATCAACTTGAATTTTTTTAAGTTAGATCTTAATGCTCAAATGCTTATAAGCACCTAGTTTGCGCTTGAAATTTACTACATATTTCTCATTATAATCAAAGCAATTTATTTTATAAACAACATTATTTTCGAACATTATAGTTTTAGGGTTGTTTGAAATAAATTGTATTAATGAATTTCGTTTTTTCAAGTACATCGCACAACCAAACTAACGCCTTAATTAAGTCGTTCACTCTTACTTGACTATGATATAGACTATACAAAACATTGACTATTGCTACAATCACTTATTAATGTTGACTCATTATTAATACTTGATTATTAATGTTATCGAAGATGTTTAAAAATATTATATCATTCAAATTTACTATTGCCGTTTTATACGAACTCGCATTTATTGCATGTTCAGTGCATTTCTATCTTGATCATGTCAGATTATTTGTTGCGTGCTCGTAATTTGAGCAATTTAATAGGCAATCACATTTTTTCCTGTTCAGCGAGCTATCTAACTAGGTTTTTATGAATTATTTTTCGATTACCTGACTACTTTTCTGGTGTTCTTTACGATTTTTCCTTGTAACATGTAAATTAATATTAAATTTAATTTTAATTCTTGTAATCGCTTACGTTATTTAAAACATTTGTTTCATCGTCGAGCATAAATTAAAGTTTTGTGGAGTGGATGATTCTTTTTTTAATGTAATTTATGTATTTATTAAAACATTTCTTTAAAAACAAAACATTAGAATTCACAATGATGAAAGAAAATAAAGTTTTCACATTGGAAATCGGTTATCCCAATAGTTTATTGTTGTAACCATCTGAAACAAAAGTTTTAGCAAACTTTATTTGATAACCTATGCAACCAAGCAGATGTCTTGATCATTGAAAAAACAAACGATTGCTCAAAGCAGAAAGTTTTTGAAATGGAGTAAAGATCAGTTTAGAACAGGGTGGAAAGACTTACTCATCAACATTGAACAAATTTGCTGTAAGATTGCGCCTCAAAAAATTACACAGCAGTTAGAGTAATTATAGAAAAAACATTATATATACTCAATTATGTTTTTTCCATATGAGTTTTTCAATTTTAATTTCATTTATGTTACAAATTTATATACTTATTTAGATTACACTTCAATTTACATTAGTTATTATTATTTTATTACGAGGGATTTGAAAATTGTTACAAAAATAAGTGCTAAATCTAATGTTAATCGTTAAAGTAACTATGTAGCCATAAGATACATAGCATGGAGTCGTTTTAGTTCCAATTATAAATACTATTTATTTATATTTTTTATGATAATTGGCTTAAAAGCTATAAATCTAACAATGTTTTTGGCAATTCTTAAAAATTAGCTTATAGTTCACTAGTTATAATGGAAAACTGTCTATTAAGTCTTTATAATTTGTTGTACTCTATTAAAATAACTAATAACGCATTGATCAATAATGCCTATGGTATAAAAACTTTCAATTAATTATTTTATTGCGCTCTTATTATCAATACCAAAATTTTCTCACAAGTTGTTCTCTATCCCATAGCGTTTTGTTTTTAATTTATTTTTTGTTTATTAGTTACAAACTTTTAGATTTTAAAATTTTTTATCCAGATTAATGTATTAAAAAGGTTACTGGAAACAAATTCGAGCCAGATTTTAATATAAAAAGTTTAGTCATTAGTTTTTATTAATATATAAATAGTATCACCATCTGTTTAACTGTTGGAATATATAAAATATAATAAAATCGTTTGTTAAGCTAAAAAGTTTGTCTGGCGTAAATAACAAATTTAGCGATTAGCATAAAATTTAATAACTTATATCTATATCCAATTAACTTATACTCAGTTTGCTTTACAATTTGATAAAACTACTCTTGGTGATAAGATTACAGTTTAGAAATATAATTTTCATTATCCTTAATCAATTTAATTTAAAAGAGAATTAGTCTTTAAAATAATTAAAATAACATTATTATAGTATCATTAAATATTGGTACTTTTGGTATGAGATCTTATATTTAAATATTTTATTTAATTAAAAATAAAATTTTTATTTGATAATTCTAGTAAAACATAATAAATAAGATTATAACATTAAAAATAATTGAAATGTTTTATATGATTAAAATTAAAAAAACTGTTAGCAAAACACTATTAATTTTTTTGTGAACTCATTAAAATTAACGAGTAACAATAGGGAAAGTTGTTACAAATCACTACTATTTGATTTGCTTTATTCGCAAATATTTTTGCCAATTACAGCATAAAAACAATTTCAAAAACTAACAATCGAATAAGAATTGAAAGTAAGATAAATACGATAATTTTATTTAAGTAAGAATCGTGAGCTTTAATATATCTTAATAATTCATTTTTATATACAAAAATATAGACACCTGTATTATAATTGCGGATTTTTTTATAAATGTCAATTGAGATCGAAAACATCCACAAGAACTGTGAAAATTCAAATAATTAATTTTTGTTAAAAAATTATTTCAAATTGTATTAATAAACTTTGTCACTTGTTAAAATTTTAACATCAAAATTGTGTTATGGATATAATAAGTAGCGTGTCATAACGTGTTTTAGTATAAATATAGAGACGCGTGACACCAAAATATCCTTAAAATCCACCGATCTTATCCATTTTTCTAGCTATTTTGTGTCAGTTTCAACATATTTTGACCCATTTTTAGTAATTTTTTACCCAGTTTAAGCACTTTTTTGCCCATTTTTAAGCCATTTTTTAAACATTTTTAGTCATAGACCAAATATAAGCCCAATTTTGACCTTATTTAAGCCATTTTTGACAAATTTTGACTCAGTTTTGGCCCAATTTTGACCTACTTTTGAGATTTTTGCCTTATATTAGTGATCTAAAAAAGTCTACATCCAGAGTCACAGACAAACGGACATGTCAAATCCAATAGCTAACTTTTACAAAGTGAGCTTAAAAAAGCAAAAGACAATCTATATTAGAATAAAAGTAAAAACAAAATTAAAAGAACAACAAAATGGAAATTTAAACAACATTAAACTTCAGTGATAATCATTAACTTTAGGATCAGTAGTTTTTAAATGAATCAACACTAATAATGCAATCAATGATTTGGTTGCAACAAACAATTAGTATAAAAAATTCTTATGATAAAACTTTTGTAAATATTATGGCAATAAAAAATATCTCCAAGATTTTGGTTATGCTGTTTGGGTTTATTGTAAGACTTTAATCATTTTGTAACGCGTTTCTTAGTTAGTTATAAGATTAAAAAATGCATAACTTTGATATAATAATAATATAAACCTAAGACAAATAATTTCAATAAAATTATATACGAAATTTGTATTTGAACATTACTCATGAATTTTATATTTTTTGACAGTTTTAAAATTAATTTTAAATTCTATTATTTTTTTTACATTTTATTTTTAAAAAAGCTCGAAATGGTCATAATATCTGCATAGTTATTTTATTTTAGTATATGGTCGCTCGCTCACTCCGTTCGCTCGCTAAATATATCAATATTTCGTGTTCTATAATATACCAGCTACATTATCGGCAGATGCCACTTAAGTTTTGAATAAAATTTAGTTATTTTAACATTAATATTGACTCTTTACTCCTGAGTTTTAAACCATAATGAACTTGAAAATCCCTTAATTAACATAAAAAATCGCTAAATTCCCTTTATAGGAATAAGAAATAGATAAAAACCTATAATTAGAATAAGAAATTGGTATAATCCCTTTAATAAAGTAAAGATCAACGTCCCTTTATTAGAATAAGAAAGCGGACAGACTTACGGACAAACATACCCAAATCCATATGTCTGTAAGTCAGATAGAAAAATTAGTTTTCGATATTGAAAATTATCTTGTAGTTGGCATTAAAATTGAAATAAAAGTTAATATTTATCATTAATAATTATAAAATGTTATTAAAGATTTATATTTATACTCCTTCTCCTTCTTGTTCACAGATTTAGAGTGCTTTCATTATAAATTGAAATCATTTAATTGTTCTTAAAACATATCTTACATCAATTATGACAAATTCTTCTATATTAAATTTTAATATTATTTAATTAACTGTAAAAACATGCATAATAAAGTTTTTTGCTTTTTGACTGTCATACTAGTCCAACAATTAAATTCACAAAAAGTATCCTATTAGTTAGATTTTTTGCCAAGTATTAGCACGAGTTTCAAACAAAAAAATGACGAATATGTTAAAGTTTAAATAAGATTAAATGTGTTTATGTTACAACAGCTCATTTTGATTTATATAAGTTCGAAGTAAGTTAATATTTGAATAAATGTTGGAAAAAATACATATTTTAGTTGAATTTCAAAACTTCCAAACATTTACACACTTTACAATATACATATATTAAAATCACAAATGGAAAGAAAATGTGTTATTATTAAAGAGGCCAATAGTAACTTGGTTTGTTTGGATTTTTATAAATTTTTCCAGACACACCAACCAATGCTAGTTATGTTATACACGAGACTGGATTTAGTCAAATTTAGGTAAAATATTGTCACTCATTTCGGGTACAGAATAAAATATACTTCAAATTTAATTGAAAAATAACTTTATTAATAAATTTTTTAAACCTACTTGGCAAACTTATTACTCTCAGTGTTACACCACTACTTTTCTTGTTCAAAAGTTTTTGGGTCGAAAGTTGCGATAATGGTTCATAGCTCGGTAAGGTTTCGACACTGAAGACGCTCTCTCCACTTAAAGAAGTTAGAACTGTAGCCTGAGAGCTATCGAACGATCTGTTGACTTGAAACTTTAATACCAGAAGTCGACGGTACTTTCATAGTTTGAGGATCGAAATCATAGTATTTAGGGGCACCTTTCACTTCGGAATCGAACTTACCTTAAATCACGTGTAACATCTCTGATGGGAAAATTTATAAATGTCGAATGTGTTTCATAAATCAAAATCTAGCATCAAATTTGCATTTATCGCGTTCAACAATAATACTACTTACATTCGACTTTAAAATTGTATCGACTCTATTCTTACATTTGTGACTACACTCTAAATTCAAGCCCTATTCCACATCTCATGTTATCGTTTTTTTAGATTGTGTAGCTAAGTATTGAAGAATTCCAATCATTGTATTTTTCATATACATTAAATGACTGAAGATAAGAGTTTGGCGCATAGCATTTCTCAGTTTATTTAGGGCTTTTTCGGAACAATAAGCTAAGTTGCAATTCTTAACATATTCAGTGATTATATGGGTGCGTTTTCGGCAGTTTCATTAAAGTATTGGAACCAAGCGTGTAATAATAAATTACGGAGAATAATACTTCTAAAATGCTTGTCGTAAATAAATCCCATTAATTTATAGAAAAGATTTTTCTAATTGACGTAACGTGAGTTTGAAGAACCAATCGATGCTACAGTGATAGTAAAAACTTCCATAGGGAAGTGGCCCCATTTTTTGATTTGATTGAGAAATTTTTCTAAAATAGAGAATGTTTTTCTTAGCAAAAAAAATTGAAAAGTCCAACAGGGAGCGCTCAAAAATTAAAAAACGTTTTAACTTAAATAATTAATTTCTCCTAAACA
>JAQIXJ010002534.1:0-15517 GCA_034700185.1 Phthiracarus laevigatus | reverse complement strand
AAGCTGTTTGAGCGTAATTAACTTATTTTTAACCTTAAAAACATGCTCAATGCGAAAAAAGGGATACAAATAAAATTGTTTCTAACACTGAAAAAAGAGCGAAAGCATAATGGTAGCGTTAAATCATAAGACACATGGAAAAAATTTGGATAGAATTAAAGTTTATTGAACTAATTTGACCGACAATTTATCAATACATTTGCTAAATAAATGTTAATATATATATATATTTGTTGTTATATATTTAGGATTCAAGTTATAGTTCTGGTATAACAATGTTTGAGCTAAAGTCGCGTTTTTACCATGTATTTATAAATACTAGTAATATTATCTCCGAATAAAAACAAGACAACGTTGTTTTTTCTTATAATAATTTTCGATTTAGCGATATTTTCAACGTTTTTAGTATGTATTCCTTTTAATCTTTTTTGTTTGTTAAAAATAAAATAATCTTATTTTTTAATTAATATAATTTTGTTGGCATATACCGTAAAATCTAATAACTAGATTAATGAATTTAATTAACACTTCACTTCATCTTTTTAATTTAAAAATAATATGTTACCAAAAAAATCTAGCATTTACTGATTAAGCGCTAAGCCTTCACTAAAAAGCAAATCACGTATTATGGGATCGCAATGTTTAAAAGAACCAACGCTTACTTACGCTTACACTTACTCTTATACTTGATATTTTTGAATCGCATGATATGGCAATGTGAACGCTCTCACAATATAAACAAAAAACCCTTGTTATGCGAACATTAAGTTTCATTGACTGTTCAACCGAACACAAGCGTTACCAAAGTGATACACAAGCGCTTTAAATGCTCGGCGAAGATAGACATTCAGTCAGTCTCTAACCAAAACAGTATATAAACATATTTTCTGGGAACAAATTTTTTTGGTTGGACTGTCAGTTGTAGTCGACCTCAAAAAAAATCCATCTCTCAAACAGACATGTTTTTTCCACTTTTTCCCCTTTTGTTCACCCTTTCCTGTAAAAACAGTCAAACAACTACAGTCTACTGTCTGCACAATACTAACTTTGCATATGTGGTTTCCGAGGAATTCAATAGAGAGACAAATTTGCTGCTCTCTCGCTCTCCATCTCTGTGTCTCAGTCTCTCAATCTCTTTGTCTGAAGTGCTAGATCACTACTGCTATTTCTACTGAAACGTATATCCATTTTTTATACGAAAATGTTTTTATTGCATCGATAATTATAATACGAGTAATATTAATAATCAACAATAATAATAATCAAATTTTTAGGCAAAGCTAGATTTATTTAATTTATTCTTTTTTGTAAACAACCAAAAAATCGTATTTTGTTTCGTATTTTTTATGGTAATAAATCGAATCCATATATAAAAGTAATTGACGGCAAAAAATCGATACACGATTTCGAGTTAACGATAAAAAATTGAAAAAATCAATTGATTTGAACACAATGCAGCGAATCGTCGCAACAAACAGCGAAGACAACGAAGAACGGGTTCAACAACTATTACCATCAAAACGCGTTGAAACGATCAGCGATCGATTGGTGATATTCGTGACACCAAAATCAGACGCATATACCGACAGGTATGGGTGGTTCACGTTTCGGCCATAGTTTCTCCAATTCCAGGCCACTCCTCGGTGGGCACTGTTCTGGTAATGTTGAGCCGCAGCTCTTCAGGGGCTTATTGTGAACGGATTCGTCAATGTTATGATCACCACAATAGAAACGTTACCACATATCGAGCACCGAATCGGTACTAATAGTGGGCGCGTACGACATCGCAGGTCTATTATTTCTCATACCAGTGGCGTATTTCGGTGATTCGCGATCCAAACCGCGATTCATGGTTTGCGGTATATTCTTGTTAGCGATGGGTTCATTCACATTCGCGTTGCCATACGTGATTGATGGCCCGTATATCTATACGACGCCCACTGAACCGCATTTGTGTTCATCATCAATGTCTACACCTCAGTCTTCGTCGCTATTATGCGAAAACAAATCGGAGTCATTGTTGAAGTCGTCGTATTTATACGTATTTCTGTTGGCCATGATGTTCAATGGTGCCGGTGCTTCTCCATTCTACACACTCGGTTGTACTTGTCAACATCCACTTCCTCTTTATATCTCGGTATTTACTATACGATGGCTATATTAGGTCCGGCCATAGGATACATATCCGGCGGACAACTGCTACAACTGTACGTTGATCTTGGTGTGGATGTGAGCAAATTAAGTCTCACTCCATCCATTATTATACAAATTCTATACAAACTCATAGAAACGTTGACGTGAGCGATGCTGTTCGACATGGATTCGGTGTATAGCTTAAAGATCTGTTTGCCTCGCTTTAGATACTAGTTAAAAATGAGACGTTTATGCTCATATGTCTCGCTGTTTCTAGTGATAGCTTAATGATTGGCGGAGTGTCAGCATTCGCGCCAAAATTTACTGAAAAACAATTAGCTATGACTGCCAGCACTGCCACACTTCTGGTTGGATTTGTGGCGCTGGCAGCCGCTGGTGGAGGAATTTTCTTGGATAGCTATATCGTCAAGAAGTTCGATATGAAGCTTATCTCAATATTGAAGTTATGTATTGCTGTGGAAATCACTTCAATAGCGTTCACCATGTAATTCTCTATTAGTTGCGCGAACGTTAAGTTTGTGCGTCTCAACACATTCTACGAGAACTTGTCTCACATATACACAGCCAATTTGATCTCATCGTGCAGTAGTCAATGTTCGTGCACTGAATTCCAATACGACCCAATTTGTGTCACAAATGACATCCAGTCTTACAGCGCGTGTTATGCCGGATGTCAGCAGTCGAACAAAACGCGACAAATTACCACATATGATATATGCGCTTGAATTTCATCCAATGCTGATCACTAATATCACGCCGAATGACGTCGCTGTCCCTCCAGTTGTAATCTATTACCTCTGTTTTTATTACTTCAGTTTTGTCTGATTTCTTTAACATTTCTAATGACCTCTATCCGCCACTTTAAGGTAAATTTTTTCAAACATTCATTAAAATCTATATTCAATTATAAACGAAATAAATATTTTGTTTGTTGAAATTGTGTTGTCAAAAGTCAAAAGTCGTTCGCTTTGGGCATTCAAAGGTTAATGATTCGAATGATCGGAACAATACCGTCGCCAATACTTTTTGGTTCATTAATCGATTTAAGATGCAATCTATGGCTGCGCAGTGTTTGTCAAATGGGTAGTTATGGCTACTCTTGTCTTCACTACGACAACGCTCGTATGGCCCGATATATGCTGATAATAAGGATTTGCTCGAAAGTAGTGACTTGTGGGTCAATTAAGGTGCGCGAAATAAATAAGCGAATTTTAGTTTTTTCGAAATAAAATATAAAAAATTATAAAAACTTTATAAAATATAATGCTATGGAAGATTTAGAAAATAATAGTGGATGCTTTCATGATTTATGAAATGGAGTGAATCATTAATTCCTTTTCGTTCTAGTGAATATACAGTAAATATTAATTATCCTTTTAAAATGATTCTAATAATTCAAACCCATTACAAGGTATAGAAAAACTATTATTTGTTAATATTTAAATTCTTTGGAAAATCGTTTCATTCACTAATAACTGAATCAATTTTCGATAAACTTCTTTCTGTATGTACAAAAAACAAATGTTTAAAATTTTATGGTTTTTGTTTATCAACACCGATCATTGTTCCGATACATTTCGAAGTGATGTTATTTGATAATTGTTTGAAATAATTCAGAAATACTTGATTATTTTGATAATGATTATAAATCAAATAATGAATAAAAACGCCATCGATTTTTGATAAGTTTTGAAAAACTTCATTTATTTTTAATTATAAATATTAAGTTTTTATTTAAATTTAAGTTCATGTTTATCATAGATTTTCGTATATATATTCCTTAACAACATAAGTTAAAACTGAGTTGCTTATCATTAAAGTTTGAAAATATCTGAGAAAAATTTTCCATACATCTTAATTTGTTAATTTGATAGTTGTTCGGCGATTTAGAAGCTTTGAAGTTTTCTCTTTCGGCGTCCATTCTTAATTTTTCGGCATCTATTCTAGCTTGCTTAAATCTCTTTTTCCTCATTCTCTTCCTGTTTTTTCTTCTTTTTTTATTCCGCTGCAGCTACATTATCTCTTCTTTTTTGCTCTGACAATTTCAATAAATTTAGATTTTTATCGCATCCTTCTGCCATTTTAAACTATAATAAATTTTTCTCAATACTTTTAAAACATTATTTTAAAACTTACAAACCTCAACTAATAAACCTCAACTTAAGAACAACTTATAAGGTTGTCTATCATTTATTGGCTTTTATATTTGTTGAAAAAATTTTTAGTTTAAAAATTGTTTAAATATCATTTAAAGAAGTCTTATATGGAAGTTTACATATAAACTTCCATAATAGAATTACATGTTTTGTTGGTTAATCAATATTGCTTAACGACTTTTTTCTCAAATTAAATTGCGTTAAACGATAACAATGTAAAATATATATTAATTATAACAAGTATTAATTTTCTATTATAAAATGTATATTTATTGCCTATACACGTCTGTAATCCCAGATTGCAAAACTTTAAGCTCATCATTCTCAGTGGACAACACCTTAGAGAAGGAAACTTTTTTGGGTTTTAAGCAATAGTTTGACAGTTCTATGACCGCTGTCAGCAATTTACTCGAAACTCACTTCAGCGGCAACTTTTTTCGAGCTCACGATCCATAAACATATCATAAAGAGTGGCATTGAACTCCTATCCTGAAACCTCAGTCCTCCCTGTGATGTAAGTGTGACAACGCGTAACACCAAAAATACTAAATAATACATCAAAACGGTAGGCAATAAAAATGGTAAGATAGTGAACGAAAACGTTTCAATAAATAACTGATCGTTTCCGTGCGAATAGGAGTCAACGCGAGAACGAAATTGGTTCCCTTTTTTCCGCGGAATAGACGCCAAAGAGCACTCAACCCCATCATTTGTAAACCGTGTAGACGCACAGCTTAACCATAAAATCAGTAGATATAAATAGTAGCGTGCGATACTAAATCCAACAAAACACTTAAAATGCTAGTAAACCCGAATACTCCTCAATACACCAGAGTTTAAACGGTTATAGCGAACAGCGGTTTAATTATAATTATCCACAGATATATGTGGTATATGAAAAACTGTCCTAAAGCCGTAATAATAGCCGATTAAGTTTAAGTCCAGCTGGCATTCCCATCATTAATTTTAGGAATGAGTGCACTTTTTCACTCAAATATCGGTATGTTTAAGTGCAGCTTCTAACCAATGTCGTGAACTCGAATAAAACACTAGAAACAGTATGTTAATAACGCCTAATATAAAATCAATGTACATCGAAGACAATACATTGCCGACATTCTCACTGATTCGCTTATGTCGCAGCGCTTTGATCGATTAACTGCACAGATGGAATTGTCTTAAAGGATATCTTAATTGATTTCCTGTTGTGCTCATCATAATCGCGTCGATTAAAAAATTTGTGATCTGTCTTTCGTTCGGAAACCAACTCTTCTTTCGCACATGACTTTTGATGAATTTTGGTATTTGTTCATAATAATGAAACTCAATGAAAGAAGCGGTAAGAATACGCGGAAGCATTAAACGCGCTAAGAGAGGTCTGGCGGAGAAAGAGGGGGAGGAGCCCCGAAAAATATTAAAATTTTCTGAAAATTCACCGGTTTCTTGGTTAATGTTTTCACCGGTAAGTTTCATGTTACCCTCACCAGGATTTTTTTATTTCACGAATACACCTGTAATTTACATCACTCGTGTTTGTTCTCCGGTTACAAAAAATCAATCTTAAGTCGTGACTTTACCGGAACTTGCTCAGTCGATAGAAATATTTAGCCACAAGGGGAGAAATAATGAACTGATAACTATACTACCCTTGTTGCAGCTAGATTATGAAAAATCCCTAACCCAGGTTTTTAGTGAAAAACCTGGGTTTATGTTAAAAGATATTCCGCAGTTTGTCAGATGTGATCGCAAGAAAAATATCTTTCTAAAGACCACTTGGGGCATCAGCTACAGCTTTAAAGCCGACCAGGGTGCGATTTCATACATTTTACTCTTTGAGAACCTGGTCGTCATTAACTTAAAGAAAAATTTATTAAAAACTTTATTTTGCCTTTTCACTGCAAAAGACAGAATAGCTAAGTCTAGAGAAATCTTTTTACATAATACCACGCACGTTTATTTTTATTACAAAGGAGTAGAATATGAAGACCATTGCCCGATTTTTAAACAACATATACGTAAATTGGCAAACTTTTAATTTGGCATTCGAATTAATTGACGATAGAGTTTGAATTTATATCTGCAGATATATAATTATTTCGAATGTCAAAATAAAACTGTTTGCTCGTTTGTTTATTTTATTATTTGACTTAGAATGAACACCGAAGTTGATTTATTCAAGTTCCAAATCTCTTTCACTTGTATGGTTGTCGGGCCAACTAAAAGTGGGAAAACATTCTTAATAAAGAAATTACTAGCAAACTATAAAACAGATACAAATAAAAACTGGAAACATATTTACTTAAGGTAACCATCATTTGAACATAAGCGTGATCTAAAATTCAAAAAATCTGTTCAATCAATGGCGTAAGATGCGAAATACAGGATTATACTTTCAATACTATTTACAATTAAAAAATCCGAGGGACAGATGCCAAATTATGACATTTGCCAGGTCTACGTTTACTGGTCAAACTAAACAGTTTCTCAACGCCTAAAGCGACAGTACAAGCGAGAACTATGGTTATTAAAAGGTTGATCTAACTCAGGAAATTCCAGACAACTTACGAGTTAGGACTAAAACATTTCCAAACGATATACCGGGTCATTTATTTCCACCAACTGTTTACCAAATTAAAACGTTTCAAAAAACTTAAATTATTGTTTACGGGAATTGAAATTATTAGTTTCAATTAAAGATAAAAAGGCAAGAGCTGATGTTTTAAGAATGTTATCTGAAAAAGCTGCATCTGCTATGCCTTAAAAGAAAATGCGATGATCATAATGTATAAGAATATACCACTGAATAAGGCTCAGTTGATTTAACTTGGACATCATGCTAAGACTATAAAGGATCGTAAAAAAACTTGCACATCACACAGGAGGATTTTACCGTTACTTATACCTACTGTTACATCTATTTCTGGAGCAGCTGTTAATTAATTAATAGATAACTCAAGAAAAATGTTTTATTTCCTGCTGTTTCGGTGCCTTCTGTCACACCAGTGGCAGCAACACAGGCCTCCGAATAGTTTCGCACATTCCACCTGATTCTAAAGAAAAGAAAAAGATTTAAACACCGCCGGATTGAATGAGGCGTGCACAACATTGCCTTGAAGTTAGCCCTTTAAATGGCTAGAATGGGGATTTACGACTACTTGAAAATAATGGAAATGTTGTTCCAGAAAGTAACTTAGAGTTACTAGTGAATCATGCATTAACTCAACAAAAATTTTTGGTTGGCGAAGAAGAGTTTATAAGTCTACTTATAAAAGCTTAAGAAGAACGTTAAGTTATCATTAATTAAATTATAAAACAGAAAATTTTGAATCAAATTTTTAAGTTCAAAAATGAACAAGTCGTCCGATCATTTACTAAGACACGTGTAGTTTGAAATACTCAACTAAGAGTTATGAAAACTGAAAAATACGATACAGTTACACGGGTTCCTAAAAGGGTTCGCGAATCTGAACCTTCCATCGAAAATGTTAAGAAAACAAGAATTGAATGGGAACTCTGGATGATTTTAAGAAAAGTGAAACATGTAGAATATCAGAAAAACATATGATATTAAACTATATCTAAAAACTATAATGATGTTAAAAAGTGGTTATCAGAGCAGCTTACCTATACCCTCCACAAACAAGCTAGAAAAAACTTTTAAAGAAATAAAATTCTTGTCAGCTATGACAATTTCAGTCATACATAGTTGATATTTCGCTATTAAGAAATAACAACAAAGGCTATCCATACATTTTGACAGCTATTATTGCTTTTCAAATTACGCTTTCGGGTTCCTTTAAAATCTAAATCAGCCGACTCAGTACTTCGAAAGAAACATTTGAACAACAAAAACCACACAATCGTCAAACTGATAACGTGATAGAGTTTGTGAACAGCAAAATTCAAATTTATTTGAGAAAAGCAATAATTCACTTTTTCATAATTAAAAATACAACATTTTAGTGTGAACTTGTGTAAAAATTCAATAGAACCTCGAAAGCAAAAATGTTTAAATCGAAATCTATTAGTTTTTTCGATATTTTTTGTCATTATGATATTAGGTAATTGTATATAAATGTTTAATCCAGTTTTTTCAGTATTTAGATTTCTATAGTTTACACTGTTTTCACTTACGTGACCATTTAGTCGTAACTCGCAAACAAAGTTTTAACAATACAATAGCAGTACCATTATATGAGATATGTATTCTCATTTAAACACGAAGTGATTTCAAGCAGTTTAATATTGATCATATATTAACTTATTACTTTATACTTTGCTCTAAAAACTGGATTTTATAAAACGGTTTATACTAAAATGTAATATGTAAACTTTCATAATCGGATTCATAAAACGGTATTTCAAAAAACATTTTTTTGTTGTAATTAACTAAATTAATAACATTTTATGCAAATATAAAAGCTAAACAATTTCAAAACTAGTTCATTTAGCTGAAGTTCACTGATAACTTGACTTTAATGTTTTGTTTCTAATCTAAAAAAGTTTTTCAGTTTTATTATAGAAAAGTTTTCAATGAAGTGAGAGGGCGAATAAAGGAACAGGAACAGAAAAAAAAGAAAAAAGAAAAATCGGATCAAGAAAGAGGCAATTAGTGTGAAGTAAGAAAATTATTAATTTATTCGATATTTTAAGTACATTATATCTTTGTTTTTACATTTATTAGATTTAGGAGATGCTTAATTATTTATTTAAATATCAGTATTGATTGTGTCGTTGATTCTATACGTTATAAAAATACCGGTCTTTTTATTTACCGATATATATTGATTTTTTCTAATGTATTAATGTAAAAATTTTCAATTAAACAACAAAAACTGTAATAGAAAGTTTATAATCTTAATCTGGGAAGTAACGCCTGAGAACAAATGGTGACCATTGTTAACGCGAAAAAAACGCTATAACAGTGCAAGTCAAAGAAAAAAGAGATAAACATGTTGTCTAGAAATAAATTTACTTTCAATGATTTAAGCGGGTTTTTAAAGTAAGTGATAGTAATAATATTATTTATGGGCAGATAAATAAGAATTAACAATTTTTAATAATTTGCCCATTGAGTCCATCTTTATGTTATTTACATTATGTTTCAGGAAAGTGTGTATGTTTCAGGAAAGTGTGAACACAAAGCTCGCTAAATTTATACTTTAAATTTATAAATTTATTGCTATCAGTATTAACTCAAAATTAGAGACAGTCGAAACCTTTTTTTCAAAAGTATTAAATTGTACAATAAGTTTGTGTTTGTGAATTAGCCATGTATTTATAAGCATTTCTTTCACTCAAATTTTAGTTTTATTTAATGTATAAAATTGTATAATAAAAGACAATTTTTCTAAAAAAGTTATTTTAAAATATATATGAACTTTGTAGTAAAAACACGAGATAAATACAGTTTTGGTAGGTTTGGTAGTTTGGTAGGTTTGAACGAAAATTGAATATTTGAGTTTACTATTGTTTTGTTAATGCATTTATTTAATATAAACTAGTTTTTTGTTTGTTTTATTAGATATATATAAACAAATTTATAGTTATTTTAAAATATACATGTTTTAGGTTTTCCAGTTTTTCTAAAATAATTAGTAAAATATAAAGTGAATGTACAATCACTTTCATTATATAAAACCAATTTAGTTCTATCGCCAAAAAACAATTAACTACTTAACCTGACCATTATTATTCTTTGTGGTTAACATTAAACATTTTTGAATTGCCTTAAAGAAATATAGATTAATATCGGTAAAACAGAAACCAAACCAAAAACCAGTGATTCCGCCAAAGTTACATAAGAATTCAAGAAAAGTCATTTTAATTATTTCGGTATTTGTGATAACATAAGACATTTGTGGAATTATATTTAGAGAAAAATTATCTCTTTTGCCCATCAATTTAGATATAGTTTTTGACTCAAATTGTTTAGTGTAACAAAATGGTAATTTACAATAGTCATGACAATAGAAATGCAATTTCCAATAATTTGTAATATTTAGAATTGTATTGCAAAACTTATATTTTTTATGTTGCATTTCAATTAAATTAATAATTAGTCCACCCAAATGAGAAATACATCCGAAATTATTGTCCATATATTTCAAATGACAACTACTTTTGCACGAATAAGCAGTTGTATGCGAAAAAGTTTCTTTATTATAATCATATGAACCGATTTTATTGCAACTATCTTCGGATTTTGATTTAATAAGATTTTTGGTTATTTTTGTAGAATAGTAAAGGTAATAATCTGAGTTTAAACTGATATCGAAATAACTAAATTTATCTGTGCCAACAAGAAATAGTAGTAAAGAATTAATGAAAGTGCCATCAATTAACAGTTTTGTATTAAACTTAAAATTAATTTGTTTCAGATATTTCTTGATTACGTGTATATTTAATTTCAACATTTGCTCTGTTATAGACTAGTAAACGGATATCCGAAATGTCGGGTTCGGGTCGGATATCCGACAGATAATGTCGGTTCGGGTCGGGTCGGATACAAACTCGTCGGGTTCGGGTCGGGTCGGGTTTTAAAACTTTAAACAACAAAATCCGAACCCGAAAAATCCTAATGACTTTGCCAATGAAATTGTTGTAAACTAAAGTAATAAACAAAAGTATTACAATTTTAATCATTTATATGGGTCATATCCATTATATTTCATTTGAATATAATTATAAATAAAAAACTAATAATAATTTTTTCATAAAAGTACAGACATTGAGAGTAAATTTTTAATGTTAACAAGGAAAATAAAATAAGCTTTTACCTTAATATTTTATTGTTTATTTTCGGGTCGGGTCGGATCGGGTCGGGTTCAACTCCGTCGGGTTCGGGTCGGGTCGGATACAAGCCTGTCGGGTTCGGGTCGGGTCGCGTTCTGAAACTTCTGGCAATTTACTAATCTACTCTGTTATATTAAAATGACTATAGAAATATGTTGGATAAAAATTAATAGAATTATTTTGGATATGTATATTAGGCTGAGATATTTGTGTGCAGTCATAAGATTTATCTATTGTAGTCTCAATAGTGCACGATTCTATAATTAGCGTAAGATTATTATATAACTTAATTATCGATTCAAGACAGTAATGTGATAACACTTCCAGCATAATATTTGGATTTTTTTTCATATTTAAATTATTAGAAATATTTTTATGTGGATTCAAAAGCGATAAATAGATATTATTGAATATATTTGGTGTTATGACATATTGAATGGTTGGCATTATATTTGTAG
The DNA here is from genome assembly GCA_034700185.1 of Phthiracarus laevigatus. Classification (NCBI taxonomy): domain Eukaryota; kingdom Metazoa; phylum Arthropoda; class Arachnida; order Sarcoptiformes; family Phthiracaridae; genus Phthiracarus; species Phthiracarus laevigatus. The sequence goes on along the minus strand of JAQIXJ010002534.1, from coordinate 3,954 downwards.
GAACAAATGAAATTCGATTGAAAGTGTTTGAATTTAGATATTCGTCTAATAACTGATAATTCTGTGTAATCATTAAGCATAAGAAAATTACAACAATGAGTTTTCTAATGTAAATAAACTGCCGGTTTATGTGTGAGCTCATAAATGTTTTTATTCTTCTGATAAATAATATTATTGTTTCTGTCAAATACAAACATATCATATAGCAATCAATTCCAAACCACATCGTAAATATACCACCGATTAGACATAAATAAGTAATTGTATCCATTTTGGGCAAATGCGTGTAATATGTGTCCAATGAAATTATTTTATTTAATAAAATTATTTTTGAAATTGATTTCGGCAGTACATTAATAACTCGGCACATTTTAAATAGCACATCATATGCTTTTTCAGTTACTATATAGTCATTAATACATCTTTTTTTCACTAGTTTATGATTTACATTTTTTTTATTGAGATTTTTGCCAAATCTGGCAGAATTATTGCAATTTGTTTCGTATGTGAATTCAAGCAAAGTTACTCTGATTAAGTAATACCAAACAACAAAACAACGTTTATCTTTTAAAACATACCTATTATTGTTGTTATATAATTGTGGTAAAGAATAACTTGGATGTATTGTAACCGATATGTTGGTATTATTTTCCATGTAAATCATATAATCAACGCTAAAATCTTTCGGTGGATTTCGTGTGTCGTTCAATGATAATTGACTAAAATATGTCAGACAATATGGAGAAAACTTAGTAAATGTTCGTAAATGCTTCGATTGATATTGTTTTTTAATTTCACGACCACTAACTGTATCTGCATAAACGAACATATGTTTTGACCAAAATAAATACTCATCTAATGTTTGGTTTTTAATCTTTGTTTCATATATATTCTTTAAACCTCGTTTACTTAATACACAAAAACTAATCGATGGAATCGATTGTTTGATGGATTTGCCTGTTGTTATCGATATCGCGGTTTTATACAGCATATACTCTCTTGTAAATATTATCCACTGATAAATCGCAATAACTAAACATAAAATATTTATCAGATTACGAATCTTTAATTGTTTCAATGCATTCATTTTGTGTTTTTGCGTAAAGGATTTTTGATTAAATACATATGATTCAATTTATTTAACTAAAATTATTAATGCTGTTTACTGTGAAGTTAATTTAAAATGAATCACTTAACTCTTAACTAACAAAAGAATATTTTTAGCTGACTTTTTAAATAGCTAGAGCTGCTATTTTGTCATGTTTTTCTGTCTGTGTGTTAGCAAAATACACAGCCTTATAAAAAATATAATCAACAAAATCTTATCGTATTTTAAAGTTTTGAAAAGCTTTGTATGATTTTGTGTTTCTGGGTTTAATGTGATATTGATTTTAAACAATACTTTAAAAGATAATGTAATATAATACACTTTTACACTCATTAAATTCGGTACCAGTTAATATTTTATTTTCATGTCTAATCAATATAAAATGAAATGAATATTTTAGTTTATGGTACTGCACTTCACAAAACAAAAGTTTTTTGAAATGATCTAATATAACGAGCGTGTAAATAATATAGAACTAATTCAATATGACCTAATCTACATGTATTTCAGCTGTATTTTCATCTATATAGCTACAGATGCACTCCTGTCCTTGTCTTTATGTTCTATGAAATTTATGTCTTCAAATAAATAAAAATAAGGTTAAAACAGACAAACATAGGCAAAAATTGCCAGACTTAAGTTAAAAATTCTGTAGCATTTGCCGCAATTAGGATGTATTTAATAGATTTTCATGCTTATAATGGCTAAAAACGCAGGTTAAAAGAGTCAAAATTCATGTTAAAATACCTAAAATAGTTCAAAACTTAAGTGGAATCTGCATATAATGGAGCTGATATATTATAGAACACGAAATGTTGAAATAGTTAGCGAGCGAACTGAGTCAGCAACCATATACTAAATGAAACAAACTTTACAAAGTCTGATATAATGGCCATATCAGCGACCATATACTAACTGAAAATATATTCACAGTCAGATTTTATCTCTATAAAATAGACTTCAAACTTATTTAATTAGCAATTAGTAGCCACAAACACAAAATATGCTTTATTTTTCATAACCTTTTTCATTATTTGCATAACATTTTTTGTAAAACACTTTAAAATAAGGTTTTTATTCTTCTATAATTGTTTATGCGAAAATCAGATGTTTAGTAGAATATAATTATTTTATAATTAATAATTAACAAAATATTTCTATACTAATATTATAGTTTCAGAAACAATAATTATCGAGACTCAATCATTAATGCTCGAATAAAATAGAAAAAAAATAATTTTTTTTTTAAAAATGCTAGAGCACTTTAAGTCGGTGTATGCCAAATTAAAATTTTTTTATATTTTGGATTTTTTAACTCATTAGATTTCGGATACAATTTTTTGTTTTTAATAATCCAATGTTTTCTTTTAAACTTTTTGTTTTTCCCATTAAGAAGCTTAATCTATTCCAATTCCAATTCCAAAAGTTATAATTCCAATAGGTTGTATTTTATAAAACTCGATTTTTAATAATACTTTTTACGAAGGTCTAACATTCCATTTTAATACATACTGCAGCAAATAATCTGGCCTAATTTTGCGATTTTAAATTAAACTTGGGATTAATAAATTGAAAAATTTAAATTTAATAATAAATAACATAATTTTACGTTTTATTATTTATTCTCTAGAGGGCTATATATTTTCTTTAATCATATCTATTTAATTGTAAAATTTGATTTGTTTTGCAGTAAATAGTTCTAATGAATATTTCGAAAATATTTCATCAAAAGATTTGAATGTCGTGAGTGTTGGACTCGTAATCACTTCATCGCCACACAAACCCCAAACGTAATATTTGGATGAATGGCATATCCCAGCGCTTAATACATCGTAAATTGTTGTGCAAATATCCGAAAATGCCACTTTTGTGTCGATTTTAACCATTTTGTTTTGATCGATTTTATTACCGATGCCTAACTGTCCGCTTTCATTATAGCCACACGAATAAATAACTCCATCCTTCGTTAACACTAAACTATGATATTGTCCACAACTAATCTTTTTAATCAAAATATTATCATCAAATGATACAAGTGTTGGCTTATTTTGATTGATGTTATTTCCTATACCTAACTGACCAAAATCATTATTTCCCCAACTGTATAGGTTACCATTTTTGGATAATGCCATTGAATGGAATGCACCACAAGATATTGAAGTAATAATATTTTCATAATTAATGGTTTCCAAGTTAGTTGGTGACAGTTGGTCTAAATTACAACCATTTCCCAGTTGACCCATATATCCATCACCCCATGAATATATGTCACCGGAATCTGTTAACGCTAAACAATGATACAAACTAACACTGATATCAATGAAATTTTTACCAATTAATGACTGTATAACGGATGGAACATAATTATTAATACGCGTTCCATTGCCTAACTGTCCGAATTGATTCGCGCCGAAAGATAATACTTCTTTACGTTTATTCAAACAAATAACGTAATTAATTCCGCACAATATCTTTGTAATCCCTTTTCATGATAACTCCTTAACGATATTCATTTGTTTAACAGAATCATAATTCATATCTGTTGCGTAAACCATATCATTCTTTGTTGAGAATATAGCTTTCAACGCACTTATTCTGATTACGCTTAAACTCGATATGTTTTCTATTAACTCTTTGTCAACGGATTTAAATGCATTAAATTGTGAGACAAATTTGTCGATTTCATGATTTGGTGCTTTACTGAAGTTTGTTTCTATAAACTTATTATGATTGGATTCGTTATTAAATGCTTCGTTAATTGAGTTATATTTCGTTTCATACGGATAATTAACCGCTTTTTGTCTGGTATTCCCCCAAACATAATACGTATTATGTTCATCTAAACC
>JAQIXJ010002533.1:0-15524 GCA_034700185.1 Phthiracarus laevigatus | reverse complement strand
GGTCGTGGTGTTTGGATCGGAATCGGCCTAAAAGTTGGCGGTTCTTTAATTGGTGGTCGTGGTGTTTGGATCGGAATCGGCCTAAAAGTTGGCGGTTCTTTAATTGGTGGTCGTGGTGTTTGGATCGGAATTGGCCTAAAAGTTGGCGGTTCTTTAATTGGTGGCCGTGGTGTTTGTATGGGAATTGGCCTAAAAGTTGGAGGTTCTTTTATTGGTGGTTTTGGTGTTATTGGGGGAATTGGTCTGAAAGTTGGGGGTTCTTTAATTGGAGGTCGCGGTGTTTGAATTGGCCTGAAAGTTGGAGGTTCCTTGATTGGTGGTCGTGGTGTTTGGATGGGAATAGGCCTAAAAGTTGGCGGTTCTTTAATTGGGGGGCGCGGCGTTTGAATCGGTATTGGTCTGAAAGTTGGAGGTTCTTTGATGGGCGGTCGTGGTGTTTTGGGAGGAATTGGTCTAAAAGTTGGCGGCTCTTTAATTGGAGGGCGCGGTGTTTGTGTGGGAATAGGCCTAAAAGTCGGTGGCTCTTTAATTGGCGGTCGTTGGGTTTGTATGGGAATTGGCCTAAACGTTGGAGTTACTTTAATTGGGGGTCTTGGAGTTCTAATAGGAATCGGCCTAAACGTTGGTTGTCCCTTAATCGGCGGTCGTGGTGTTTGGGTTTGAATTGGTCTAAATGTTGGTGATATTGGTATTCGGGTTGGAATCGGTCTGAAAGTTGGTGGTTGTTTAATTGGTGGGCGAGATGTTATCGGTGTTTCTGTAAAAATATCCTCTGTTATAATATCTGTTACTAAAGTTGTTGTTTGAGTTGGAACTGGTCTGAATGTTGGCGGTTGTTTGATTGGTGGTTTGGGAGTTTGGGGAATCGGTCTAAAAGTTGGAGGCTGTTTAATTGGTGGTCGAGGAGTTCTCGTTGGTATTGGTCTAGTTATTGGAGAAATTGGAACAAAACTAGTTGGTCGCGGTCTTATTGGAGTTTCAGTAATTATTTCATCTGTTATTAAATCTTGTTCTATTGTGGTTGTTTGTGTTGGAAAAGGTCTGAACGTTGGCGGTTGTTTTATTGGTGGTCGAGGTGTTTGGATTGGTCTAAATGTTGGCGGTTGTTTTATAGGAGGTCTTACAGTTGGTACTGGTCTTACTGGTGGTTGTTTGATAGGCGGTTTGGGAGTTTGAATTGGGATTGGCCTAAAGGTTGGCGGCTGTTTGATCGGCGGTCGAGGTGTTTGGGACGGTATTGGTCTTATAACTGGGGGTTTAATAGTCTGTGGTGGTATGGGTCTTACAACTGGCGGTTGTTTGATCGGTGGTCGAGGTGTCTGAGTTGGAATCGGAACAAAACTTGTTGGTCGCGGTCTTACAGGTGTTTCAGTAAAAATATCTTCAGTGAAATCTGTATCTGTAGTTGTTGTTCGTGTGGGAATCGGTCTGAATGTTGGCGGTTGTTTAATTGGTGGTCGAGGTGTTCGCGGCGGTATTGGCCGTACAATAGGCGGTTGTTTTATTGGAGGACGAGGTGTCTGTTTAATTGGTGCTAAACTGGTTGGTTTCGTTGCATCTGTCGTTTCTGTATCGATATCTGTAAATATATCTGTTGTTTGTGTGGGAATTAGTGGTGTGATTGGTTGTCTTATTGGTGGAAATCTTGTCGGCTGTGGTCTTACTGGCGTATCAGTTGTATCAGTAAATAAATCCAAAGTACTTAATTCTGGCGTTAAAGTAGTTGTTTGTCTGGAAAATGGCGGAACTGTTGGTTGTGGTCTAAATGGTCGCGATGTTGTTGTAAGATTGAGCGCTAAACTTGGAGGAAATAAAGGTTTTTGTGGTGTTTCCGGTTTGTCTGGCTCTTCAATTTCTACTCCATCTTCCTCATCAATATGTGTTTGAACTTCATTTTGACTTAGTCTTAACCTATTATTATACCCATTTATATCGATTATTTCTCGAACGGTCGGGTCTGTCACTTCTGATATATATTCCCTGAATAATAGTATTAAATATTACTTATCCTCACTTATCCTTGTAAACCTTTTTCAAGCCGATATAATACCTCCACCACGATCTCCACCATTCTGGTGCTGGTTCTCCTATTAATGTTTTACTGGCCGCAGAACTTCGTTTGTTTAAAATATGGATTGCGTTGCCATCGCTTTCGGCATTAATATTTTCGCATAAAATTGATTGAAAATTGTACGATATCACAATTGCTAGCAAAGCTTTCCATATCTTTAATTATAACGTAAAGTTATTTTTGTATTGCATGTTTAAAATTGTTTTATTATTCAACTTAAAAAGAGTTGTCATACTTATTCAAAAATCGCGCATTTTATTTAAGTATTATTATATTCTGTTGAAACTTTTTGGGAACAAAACTATTATTTATAATAGTAAATTGTTTCGCTGATTATTTAAAACAAAATGATTTTTAAGGGCATGAAAAATACAATTTATTAATTTTAACATTGTGTAAAACATAATAAATTGTAAATCGTGATAATGAAATCAAAATTAATCGGATTTATCTCATTCGTGAGCGAATGTTCAAAATAAAAAAAATTTTAAAAAATATAAGCGAAAGTTTTAAAAAAAAAATATTTACGAATACACACTAAAGCAATCTTCTTATTTACCAAAAAAGAAAAAATATTGCAGTTTTCTTCTAATGTTTAAAATCATAGTTTTTTGACCTGATTTGGCTATATTATATTAGCTTAAAAACAGTTAACGACGTAAGTTGTTTTGTTAGTTTAAGTAAATAATAGATTTATAAGCTTGACTAATTTAAAAATACCCGGTGGATATTGGATAAAATTTGTTGGATGAAAAAAATTTTCAAGATTAAATAATTCTATAGAACATAATATCATAAAAAAAGTTTTGTGACCTAATAGGAGTCTTTATCTAAATAATTTATTTTTGAACAGACACTAGTTTTTGCACTATAGATATTTCAAAATCATTTTCTAAACCTTTTTAAAAAATAAAAGTTTTAACACGAAAGAATAAACGAAAAAGTGATTTTATATTCCCATTTAAGCTTATTAAGGTAGTTAAATAATTTAATTAGTTTTACTTTAACCCTGTATCACACGATTTTATACAATATATAAAAATTAACGGATCAGTATTATTTGAATACTCTTAATTTATTTTTCAATAATTAATTCAATTAATTTTTCTAAAAATTATATCAGTAATTATGCAACAAAAAAAATATCATACCTTGCTTTGCATTTCCTGTATTTTCTTAAATTTCCGAATAAACTTAACAATAAATTTATAACAATAAATAAATAAATTACTTTATTTAACACATTTTTTGGTCCCAATAAACATTTGATGATACGTTTTTAACAGCAACAACAACTTATAATAAAAAAATTCAAAATTCAAATAACCGATAATCACTTAATTTTCGAAAAACATATATTTAAACGATAGCAGAGAGAGAATATAAACTTTTTTACAGCTAATTTCGCTAACGGTTCGTTGAAAAATTTGCTTTATGATATTTAGTTTATATGTTATATAGGGTCAATATAATACTTGTACTTAAAAAGCGAAATAATGAAAGTGGGTTTCCATCCTTTCTTCATCTGCTTTGTGGCATATTGTCTGCTTTTTTCACATCCTTAATGAGGCGTCTTGTTTTGCACTTTCACCAGAGGATTGGTTTTTCTCAATCCGTATATTCGCTTTATTCATGCGATCATGTTTGCATTGCCGACTGAAAAACTGTGTCACTTTAAAAAAAATAATTTGGATATTATTTATGATGAGAAGAGAGAAAGTTATTTTTTCTGAAAAGAAAACAGTAAACAATATTTTCGCAAACATTCTCAAGTAATTGTGTGCTGAATAAATATTAATTTTTAATTGAAACATAATTAAGGATCATTTTTAGTATTTAGTTCGTATTACTTAATTTTTATCAAATAAAAACATCCATTCTTTGAAATGAATTTATTGCATAACTTTCGGATTTATTTGCATTATTTTCTTACAATAAACCAAATTGTGATATAATTTCTATAATACAGTATACAATAAGATAAATAATATGGTAAATAATTAGTTATTTAAATAACTCTTAAATATATGGTAAATTACAGTAACATTCAGGAGTAAAAATTAAGTTAATAAATATTATGTTTTGGTTTCAAGTGGTGTTCAGTTAGAATTTATTTAGAAGTTAGAAAAATGAACAATGAGGAAGTGTGACAGAAAAGGAAGTGAAGAACTCTTATCATAATTTTTATTAAAGTAATGATTAAACTTTTACCTAAAACTATTAGTATAATAACTATAAGGAGTGTTTGCGTTGGTCAGTCACTATTGTTCACGAGTGTGCATGTCTTACGTTAGGATTACAAAAAATCTCTGTAACGCTTTGAATGACTATTAAGTTTCTTCAGAAAACAATTCGTTTTTTTTCTGGAGAAATATGTTGATTTACTAAAAATTAAAAACGGTTATTGTTTAAAAATAAATCAAATTTTCACATCAAAAAGAAAATTAAACGCTAAATTTTAAGCTTTAATGCTAATGCTCATTGTTTATGATATGACAAGCTTTTTTCAAATCGTAAATAGATTTTAACAATCAAAATTATTTGTATTCTGACCTTTTGTTCGTACGCACAATGACTGCTTAACTCTCATACTGTACTCATACAGCATAATTTTTATGGCTCAACTCTCTTCTCGTGGCGTCTAACCCAAAGAAGGTAACTATTAATAGGTAACTTTGGAAAACAGGTTATTATTCTTTATGTCAACGATTAAAGCACAAAAAAAATAATTTTAGTATATTTGTTATGTAATAAAGTTAGATTTATTTTTAAAAATCACAGTATATGAAAATTATTATTACAATAAAAGTATCAAATATCAATGAATGAATGAGAGAATGAGAAGTGGGTGAGAGAAAAACTAAACAAAATACTGTAGTTTGGTTAACTAGTTATGGACAAAGGAGGCTTATAAACGTTTTGCCAAAAATCGTTGAGTCAAAAGGTATACGAGTGATGACCAAAATCTCAGAAAACTTGTTGTATCAAATGTTTTTGATTTTAAATTTGATTAACTTTTTAATAACTTTAAAATATCTCAATAAAGAATAAACAGCTATACTCGATTTTTGGTTGAAAAATTACTTATAAATTTACACTTAAAAATAAAGTAAATTTAAAATTTATTTAATTCTAATTACAAAACACTATGAAAGTTCAATTTCTAATTATTAATATATTCCCAGTGTTATATATTTATCATTTAAAATTTTAGCTTTGCTTTTAACAAGTAAGCTATTGGATTTGACATGTCTGTCTGTGCAAACGTTTGTCTGCATGTTCGTTTCGGTTTTACAGAACTATACAAAATAATTATTTAAACATGAAACAAATAAATAAAGTTTAAGCATTTATTTCACGTTAAAAATTATTAAGTCATAAATAAAATTTTTTAAATTCAGATTAGATATGTAAATGGACATCTGAAACAGCGGTTTAAACCCCAGGTTTTTGCTATTTTGGTTCAGAATTTAACTTAAATTTAACTATTCGGTTCTTTTTAATCTTGCAGAGATGGCAAATTTAAAACAAGATCGATACGGTCATAATATCTGACTTTGTAAAGTTAGTATATGGTGGCTTTCATACTTTGTTCGCTCCAAACCATTATTTTATATTATTTTTTTAAAAAATAATGTTAAAAGTTATGCAGTGTATAAAACGGCATATGCCACCGTAATCCTTACTATATTATAGTACTGCGGCAGATGACACTGAAATCAAGATCAAATCATTTTATTTCCACTGCATTTTTCAATTATATTTTGTCAATTTAACCTGAATTTTTGATCATTTTGAGTCTGAAAATCCCTTAAACAAACGCCAAATAGCGGCAGAATGTCACTAAAATTTTAATCTTAATTTTGGCCTTTATCGTCTATTTTTGCCATTTCGACCCTAATAATTGCAATTTTGAACTAAAATTCCCTTTATTAACTAAAGAAATGTATAAATTTCTCTTTATTAATATAAAGAACAAAATCCCTTAGTTAATATAAGAGGGTGGGCAGAACAAACAGACAGAATAGTCAAATCCATATATGTGAATTTTTCAAAGTAAGATAAAAAACAAATTTTAAGAGGAGTTTAGTTCTTTATATGAAGTAAATTAATTTTATTATACGGAGTGATAATAATTAATCTATGACTAAAACAGCTAACGACTAAATCTTAAAAATGTCTCTAAATGGCAATATCATCATAAAATCATGTTAATTGATGAGTTTCCAAAATAAACCTTAATATGTGTAGGAATAAAAATTCCCGTAAGCATATTGAGTAGTATAGAAAGTTTAACAATGTATTTAAACACGTTTGCAATTTTATTAAATGTTTAAACAATACAAGTATTTATTGCATAATAGCATTCTTTAAATAGTATTCTAATCAAATATTTATTATTCTAAAATGGTACTATAAGTTGGGGAATTATCAAGTTTTTTTTTTGATTATGTCATGTCACTAAATGGTGACATAAAACATTAAATATTAAAGAAAAAAATATGTGCAAACAATTACGTATATTTGGCACATAAAATTGGATAATTATCTTTTATTTAAACAAAAAAAATTTTCTCTTTCCATATACACACAAAATATTTAGACTTTCCATTAAGAGCAGCGAATTAATATTTAGACACTTTTGATGTTTGCTTTTAATATTTAAGCTTATTTATTGATAAATATTTTATTAGAAACTTACTTATAGAATTAAAGTATATTAAACTAATTTGCCGTTCAGATTAAATTAATTTTAAAGTTTATTTTGCAATATCTAGTTCACAGAGAATTATCTAGTTTTATAATTAATGTCAACATCAATGCATTAGAGGTATTCTGTACTATAGGCTCAGTATTGTTGCATTCTCGCGTTCATTTAAAAGAATTGAATGAAATTTATTTTAATAGTTCTAACAATTGATTAGATTACACTATTGCCGCTTACGCGCGATATTTAAAACTAAGAAAATTGTTAATAAAAGTTTTTACAAGAGTACTGTTACTAATGAAAATAGTTTAGAGCTATTTTTGTGATTTATAAGAATCCAATATTGTTCTTTATTTAGAAACCACAATAATACTGAGCTTATAGTACAGATCAGTCGTATAAAATATTTGTAAATCTGATTCAATTTTGGCCAATCTTTTAATATTTTTTATGCGTCCATTAAAATAAACTCAATTTTTAAAAGAGTGGATCTTCAAACAGTAAAACATATTGAGTTTATGGCACTGCGGACTCTATTATTTCTTTCAATACTAGTAGTCATAAAAATTTATAGTCATCAACTTATAAACTTTAAAGTTTATAAAGCGTGAGCTTTAACTTTCGCATTATACCAGTAGCGAAGAAGTGTGAATCTCTTTAAAATTTAATTCGATTAAACATAATTTAGTTCTTATCCATTATCAAGCATTACAATAAAAAATACGTGAAAATTAAATATACGACTGTCGTTATAAATAAAACCTAAACTAATAAATTATTTGAAATTTTCATTTTTGATTTTTATTGTATATTTCACGCGAAAACTTATATAAATAGATAAGAGTTATGTTCGATAGTCTTTTACTTTATTGAATCTTTTAAAAAATTAACTATAAATTATTATTTAAAAATATTCCAAAATATATTTATATTCAAAATGGATCTATAATTAGAACACCCTATTCAACTGATTTTTTACTTTGAATCAGTTTTTTCATCCTCCGTCTTCAATCTAGTATTATATTTCTTTGAACAAGTAACCGCTATTATGCTTATAATCTTACGACTTATTATGATATCTGCAATCGTTAAAGGGAAGGAAGATAAGGAAAAATGGGTGATTTAAAAGCATTTGGTTACAAATATTTCAGACTAGAATAAATTAAAAGAGGTCATACGTGATGACTCGTGAGATTATGTGATGCACATTATTATCATTCAAATTAAATTATATAAAGGGTGCTAATGCCATAGAAAAACATTTTTAATTTACTTTTTTCACTAATAGTGGATTGCTTTAAATGTCAAATTATATTATGAAATACTACTACGCTTTTAATATTTTTGTACGGTTAAAATAAATTGATTGTTTTATAATTTTTGTAAATATATGTATAGTTTAGCGAAACGCATACGACTTTACGAGGATTAATGGCTGTTTAAAAGTGTACTGCCGAGTTAGTCCATAAAAATAAAAGAAAATAAATAACAAGATGCTAAAGCATATGATTGACTAGACTAATATAAAAGATTGAAAGGAATTATTATTCAGTTCCTCTTTCACAGATTAATGTTAGATATTAAGAAAACACATTTATTTGTATACAACTTATTTATTTTAAAAGTGTATATAAAGTGCTGAAATAATTTTCATAATGCATTGTGATTATAAACTTATTTGTTGTTTATATTCTTTATTGTATTGTGAACTCAATATAACACGCTATTCTTCCAGATAAATACCGGTTTCGAGCAGCGGTATAGTTTTTACACTGTAAAATAAAGCAAACGTAAAAAGATTTTAAAATTAACAAAAAATCATTGTAATTCGTTTGTAAATTTACATTCAGTTTTTAAATAGCTGTTAAGTACAAAATAGCTATTTGTTAATTCTTTTTTACTGCTCAAAAGACCCACCTTATCCCTGTAAGTTTAGAGACCTTTATCTGTAAATCAAAAACTACATAAATCAGAATATTCTATAAAAAAAATGTTATTGCTTTTATTATTTATTAAAAATCTTTATCGCCTTTAGCTAAAAGAAGATCATCACTGACATGACCCACAATTTTCCTTATAATTTGCTGGATTTGTAAAACAAAATTGATTTTCTCAAAAAAAACGTATTATTGTATTGTAAATATGTGTGGGTTATCATCAATTTAGGTTATCATCAAATTGGCATTATATTAGTGCAAAAAAAATCACCATAATAATAAACGAAGCGTCTAAATTTATACCTGTCTTGTTTTAGAAACGATAAAATTTATTTTATTCTTTTAGTAGCGGCGATGCCTTTGTTAGTAAGTAATAAATACACTCTAATCGAATACTGTTGGATCAATTACTTTCCAAATGGGCGTAAATTCGGAAGTATTTTAATAAACAATTCACTATTTCTATGTAGCATAATGAAAAAAATAAATAATGTTAGCAATTGTTTCTTCTTTTACTTTACGGGTCATTGAATTTAGTTATAACTTTTTGAAAAAATTCATAAAAAAAATAATAACTGAAATAATTCTTCTGCGACATAACTATTAAACATAAAATCATATACATTTGCAGTGAATTCAGACTTCAGAAAGCAAACGATTTGCTAAATTTATAAATGTACTCCTTTGCTAATTTTATTCTGTTAAATCGCATTAAAACTACAAATCCGGTGAAATTAACAGCAAAAAACTTAAAAGTATGAACACATAAGTATTTAATACCATAACTTCCAAATAAAATTTTAATGCTTTACATTCTGGTATAAAGCGAAAAATTAGTAGTTTACGCGTAATTCATTCGTATTACGAAAACAGTAAATTCGAAACTACTTTTAGAATTCGGTGCTAACGACAAAGTTATAATAATCCTCTCGTTAGGTAATTGCAACAAGTTTCTACAATTTATTAAACTAAACGTAAATGTTAAAATTATGCCAAAAGTTTTATGCATGAATGAAACTTTTCTTTTTTACATGAAATGATATCTGATAATTCCTTAAAGATATGAAAAAAATTAAAATAGGAACAAATTTTACAATAAATTTTTAATGTGTAATTTTAGATTTAAGTCCATAATCTAGGCTAAAATTAATCGCTTCGTAATTAGTTTTAATTCTATTATAAAATATTTTTAAACGTAAGAGCATAAAAGTAAACATTTTAATTGTTCGAAAATATTCTACCATTTTGCTAGCATTTTGATTGTTATGTAATCGAATTTGTTAGGTAAGCTTAATTAAAATCAAGGTTTAAATTTTTAAACATTATCTTTATATTTAGTTCCAAAACAAACAATTCAACGCTTGTTTCATAATAAGCTTACATATGTTAATAATGAAAAATAAAAAAGTTTCCTATCGCTGGTAATTTTAATTAAATATTTAAATTTTAGAGCTCATGCTAATGAATGGTCTCATATGCAAAATAGCCAATTGTTCAATCTTATCTACAACGCATGGATGTAACGGTAACTCATCACCGTTTCTATTATAATTTATGTCAGGTTTAATGATAAAACATGTAAATAACAATACAGTAAAGAGAATAAAAACGATTTAAATTTTGTTTTATACAATTCTATCAATTAGTTTTTCCCTTGATTTTAATAAAGAAATATTTCCCATTAGTTTATATTGCAATTATATTAATATTTTAAACTAGTATATGCTTAGAAAATTTTTAAATCATTTATAGCATTTACATGCGGTACTATAAAAGTGTAATCTTTAAAAAGTTAGTGCACTTGTTTCCCGATTCAGTCACGTATTTAGTGTAACTGTGCGTTAGTATAATAAGAGAAATAAGATCAAAAAGTTTTGCTGTTTCTTCGAGCATCACTTAAGTCGATTAACTGTACTTTTTCTCTGACAGAAAGCAATAATTTTCGAAATAAAGATGACGTTCCCCTAAATATAATCACATCAAAATACTCGTAATTCCGCACATATAACAGAAAATTGCTGCTTGTACTGCATTAAGGTATCATACCGTAAGCCTTACCGATTTTTTCTCCTCTTTTTTCATTAGCACAAAAGCAATACTCAATTCAGTGTTCAAGTTTTGACTATAATACAGCACTAAATGTGTAATAGAAAATCTTCTATAAAAGTAATGCAACGGATACTGTTTGGTATGAGCGGAAAGGTAACAGTTGTTCGCACTGTTTCACTGTGCGATCGCTTACGATCGTTAGCGTTACAGTTAGGGTTACGAGACAGTGTTACAGTAGTACGTAGTTATAGGTACAGTATTGTTGTTGTTGTAGCTATGAATGAAAACGGCAATAACTTATTAAATATCCCGTGGAATGATATCATATTCCCATTTATATTCAAATATCTGTCATGGAGAGACTTATTTCGGTTTCGTTCGGTATCGCAGACGTGTCTATCGATGACGAACGTGTACTTCGCGTCGCTTAACGTCATAGACTTGGGTCCCGTTTCGCGTAAATTTAGCTCACATTCGTTCCTAACGGTTACCAACGAATGCTCGAAATTACGAATACTTAATTTGGCGAATTGCAAGTGGATTACCACCGAATTATTGTTGCCAGTGATCGAAACGAATAGCAATATAGCGGTGTTTGACATCTCGTGCTGTTACGAACTGACCAACGATTGCTTATACAAGTTGTCGCTGGTATGCAAAAGGTTAAAGACTCTGAAGCTGAAACAGTGTCATTGGGTCGACACCAGAGCTTTCACCTCCATTACCAATTGTTGCCCGCAGTTGGAAGACGTTAATCTTGCCAGTTGTTGGCTTATTTCTGACGATACTGTTATCGAGCTCATCCAAAATTCAAAAAACCTAAAACAGCTCACTCTTTCCAAAATTTACGGGTATTTATATATTTTTACGCACGAGTGTTGTTTATCATTTCATACATCTGTTATTTTATAAAAAAATGTTCGTTTGCATCCATTATTTGTTGTTATTTGCACATTATTGACATATCATTTTCGATAATAAAACTCGATTATTGTATTTCCTACTTAAATTGAAAAACGTTTTTGATCCAAATCGAAATTTTTACAAACGATGTTTATTTCCCTATGCGTAGATGTGAAATATAAAATTAAGTTTAATAACTTGTAGGGAGAAAAACCCTAACTCTTTCTCGACCGTATATATTTTGAATATGTTCTGTTAATATTATATGAATTAAATATTGGCATTAAAAGATTTAATGGTGTTTTTGTTTAAATTGATTAATAACTTAACTCTAATCAATTAAAAGTAAAATAATATTTAAAATTATTTCTAGTATCACAGACAGAACGTTAAACGCACTGGCAATGCACTCGAATAATCTAGAATATCTCGATGTGTGTGGTACTTCTTTAAAAATTTAATATGTTAATTAACAAAAATGTTTACCGTATGTTAGTAACTAAATTGACTAATTTGATAGGTATCTGGTTGCTGGAGAATTACCGATTTTGGCATAAGGTTGGCAAAATCTATTTAACCTTAATTTTCTATTATTAATTAACGTATTACTTACATATAATTTTAATGAATTGGTAGAATGATCGGTGAATACTGTCAAAACCTGAAACACGTTGTTGTGGGCGACTGTAGAGATGTAACCGATGATAGCCTGTCTTACTTGCGAGCGAAAGGAATATTTATTGACAATAACGATAATGCGATATCAATGCTGAAGCTCACACATAATTTGAATGCATATCTCAACTTTTTTACTAGAATAAGGCTACAAGTTTGATAATTATTTATATCCAGTACTTTAATGTACTTTAGATTTTTAATTCAGAATTATTTTAAAATTATAATTGAAATTTTGAAAGTTTTCTTATCGTTTAATTTTGTTTTTTTGGATGTTTACTGTGGTGATATATGAACGTAGGGTATAATTTAACCTTGTTTTATGTCATTTTAATTGAATTGTATATATTTTCGAGTATATTAATATATATATTGTATATTAATTTAATATTCAATTAATTTTTCCATTAATGTGATATTAAAGTATTAAATTAATTAATTTACAATGTTTGAATTTTTATTGATCATTTCTGGTTAACTAGAACCACACATTTTTAGAAAGCTTACTTTTTAGTTGCCATTAAATCTAACTTAAGGGCTAACGAGTTTATTATGCTTAAATCAAATGTAGGCTAATTCAAAAATATATACAGTATACCATATCATAGTCTAAGTTCACTGCGAACATACGGACGGACATAGTAAAACCATAAGCTCTCTGAGAAAGTGAACTAAAAATTAAATAAGCTCGATTTTGTCTATTCAAAGTGATCTATAATTTTTTGCTTATTTAAAGTAGTATTTTAAAATTACGGTGTATTTGGTAATCTTCAGGGATTCTAAACAATAGCGATAAGAGAATTTAATTGCCAGAAATTTGTCAGTTTATTGTCAGACTGGGAACTTTTAATTGAGTTCATTTGAATTATTTTGTTTTTCCTATTCTCTTTAAAGGATTATCCTAATCATTTGCGGCAGAAATTGTGTTTTCAGTACATATTGTTTTGTTCATTTTATTATAATTAAAAAATAAAAATGTTTACCTCAACGATTTCGATATTTCCAAAGCTTATTATGCGTTTCAAAAGCTTTTTTATAATATTAACAATAATGCAATTTGGTTTTAATCATAATTCATTTTTATTTTTAAAGTGTGAAAAAGTGCTGCGAAGAATTAGAATATCTGCGCTATTATCTAAAAATTAATGTCACGCTTAGGCATTTCAGGGATGATAATTCAATATTATTTAATATGGATATAATGTAAGTGTTTATTTTTCACTGGAAACCTATGGAAGGCAAATCCATAATCTAAAACTTATGCATAAATATTCTAAAAATTTTGATATATCAGTACGCCAGACACGATATAAATTCCAGTTATTAATTAAAACAAATCGTGACTTAAATAAACATCTAATAGTCTCAATGGTCGTGGCATAGTTTGTATGTGTCACGACTAACCAGATTATATAAAATTTAAATATTTTTGGTTTTAAATCAAGAAATTAATGAAAATGAATGTGTTTTAAAGCGAGAGACAATACGTTTAGTGATAGGTTTTCTGGATTAAAATTTTATTTATTCAGAAAATTAAATTTATATGAATAAATGAAAATTATTTTTATTTTTAACCCTAATTTCTTGTTAACAACATACCGTTTTATATAAAAAAAGGAAAAATTTTGGAATAGGTTGTCTACCTCAAAATTGTTATTAAATTAAGTTTCACACTATTCTATCACCAATCAACTTCAATTACAATAGAATACGTGCATCTGATTTATGCAAAATTCTTCTGAATGATATATCACGTTCCTCAAACTATTATAATTAACAATAGAACATAAAGAGTTGCGTGCTTCGTGCGTAAGACCCTAGGATCAGTCTAATAACATTCCTAAATCGAAAAAATTGGAAACAAAGCCAAAATAGTTTTTCTAAAAATACGAATATTTGACGAACGTTTGATGGAAATTTTACTTTTATTCAAAAATTACCATCATAATATATTACGATTAAATATGCTTCTCTGTATGTCTGTGAGGACCTTTATAGCCTTCTTGGCACCTATATTAACTAATTCAGTAATTAAAATGAGTTGAACAAAGGGGGTTACCAAGGAGTTGAAGCAGTGCGAAAACCCTATCTTTTGGCCAGCTGTATAAAATTGTTAATTTAGGAGATGTAATTATGTGAGGCACTGCACTGTGGAGGATTAAATAGGGGAAGGATTGGTACTGATAAGCTATTGGTAGGTCGTTTGAGCCCGGATAGGATCAAGGTGGGCCAAGTAAGATCAGGGTTGGTAGAGCCATGATAGAATCAGAGTGGGCCTGTTTAGGGTCAGAAATGATCCGGGTAGAGTAAGAGTGGGTTCTGGAATGGTCTGATACGATCAAAACCTTAAAAATCCGAAATTAAATGGGAAACTCCAAAACAATGAGAAGGAAGAATTTTTAATGTTATCATTTTACTTTTTTTGTTTACTTATTTATACTGACTGAAAGCGAGTTTAAAGTCTAGTTAAAAATGTATATACTAACGACGTATGGAGCAACTTTCAGTTAGTTGTTTTTATCGAACAAAATCAATAAGTTACTAATTTTAAGTATTGACTTTTAATTAATTCCTATTTATTAATAAATTAATTTTATTAAGATTACGTACTAAATGAAATAGTCGAACACGTAAAGGCAGATCCGAGCTAAAAAAATTTTCTCTGAAAATAAGTAATGTAAGTTTTCGGAAATGCATCAAATATGTGATAATCATGTTCAGCTATAGCATGTTACATCCCATTCCGATGCAGTTTACGCCGAACAAAGTGTGACTTAGAAAAGAGTAACATATCATCATAAACGTTGAACGCTTATTTATACAGAGGCAAAGCTTAAACTATCACAGAAGTATGATATGATCGGTTTCCTGGGAACTCCCGGATTTTCACCTTTGACACCCCGAATTGCGGAAAAATTTATACAAGTTTAACATTATTACTTGGGCCTTGAAAATCGTTAGAAAAACTAGTGCCAAATCGTTTATAAATGGTTAGAAAAAAGTTCCAAAATCGTTAGAAGTTTTAGATACTTAGTTAACTTAAAAATGATTTGTAGTTATTTAAACCTGAAAATATTTTCGTTAAAACTTTTTTCCTGTTATGAAAAAAAATTAATTTTAAATTTAACAGAAACTAACGAATGTTTTTATTCTGAATAAATTAATCCAGATTTTTCATAGA